>PVJA010028802.1:0-27282 GCA_004027025.1 Myocastor coypus | reverse complement strand
TGACCATCATTGATATTCTAATAACTTTCCATACAATGTGATATAAGCAGTTACACAATTTTGACACAGATATTTGGAAATTCAAGGAAATACAAAATTGTAGCCTGTCAAGAATATGGTTTTTGGCCCAGTCTCTTATTTTCAAGTACTACTCTTGAGAGAATGACAGTAACTGAGTTTACACCAGGAGCAGGTCCTAGAAATTGATCAGTAATTTTTGTCTGAGACCACATTCATAACAGACTTCCTCTTTGAACAGATTAGGGATTTCTCCCCTTGAAATGACTAATTTGTTTGAAAGAGAAGAAAGCTCTTTGCTGTTTGCATCTCTGTAAAGAACAAAGCATATATTTGTTAAGAATACTGAAAGAAATGATTGAAAATAAAATATTTCTGGAGGTCTTTGCAGCCACGGACTTCACCGAGGTATCCACTTCACAGTGAATAGAGGCGGTGATAGGCTGTGCAAACACCGGGTCTCAGAAAACCAGAGCCAAGGCAATGCTAAACTTCTCAACAGCCAGTGGCTCCATGCCACTTCAATTTGCCCAGGAAGTGATGAAGGATGCCCAGCTGAAGAGCAAAACCTTGGGAGAGAAAGCAAGTTATGGTATCAACTTAATGGAAATCTCAAATCTTCACTCAGAAACTGACAGCTCTACTTTCCTATCGCAACAGAGTATTTGCTGAGACTGTAGCTATTAATACAGGGATCAAAGTCAAATGGGAAGAGATAGCCTCACAGAAGAGGGTCCTACCAGGCTGTGGAGTCCATGGGTCCACGCAAAGGTGAAGCAATAGGCTTCAGAAAATTTGTGACTGTTTTGCCTCCGTCCCTGGCATCTTTCTAATACTAAAACTTAGCACTAGCGGGATGAAGTAATTGTTCAATGAGAATTAATCTGATGAATGATGCACTCCCTTTCTTAGGTGGAAATAATCTTAGTAGTGGGTCCACTTCATCACATGCATGAAGGCCTATATTCTGATACTGAATAATTGATCCTATAAACATCTGTCATAAGGTTAAAATTCGGTAGTGAGTTTGACCTCCATGCAGTAGAACTGCAAATACGCGATGTTATAAAAACCACCTGGGCTGCTTCTCATCCACTTCCCTAGCCTTGAAAGGAACACTAGACTCTACTGACTGAGGTTCAGAAGGCCCCACGAGCATAGCTGCATTCACCTGTCCTTCTCCATCTTGCATTGCAGGTCCCCTTGCCAGGGCAGTGGTGAGAAACTGTTTTGAACTGTGAGACTAATGTCTCTGTAGGAACACTGAATGGCCACATACGGGCTTTGAACTTATCAATTAAATTCCTGACTCTGCCTGTGGTCAATAGAGCTCAAAAACAGATTAGACTCTATAAAGGAAATAATAGCCAGAAAGCATCTCTAATATGGCAATCCCACAAAGAACCCATCGCTTCGGAGCAGCAGAGAAGCAGAGGAGATTGGTTACACCAAGCAAACATCACATCACCACAGTGAACCTCAGCAAGCATGTGTGCTTCTCACTGGCAGGGTCTTGCTTGGCCCTTCTTCTTTGAAGGACAGTGAGGTTTTTGCCTCAGACAGGACCACCAATCAAGAATCTTGAATAAAATCCTAAGACTCCCTGGACCATAATTAGTCACATATAAAATAATCTCCAAGGATTTCCCTTCCAGCTCTGATACTCTAATTTTTCTAGACTTGGAAAGCTATATATGCAGAGCTGCTTTTGAGCTGCGTTGCTCTGTGACTGTTGCTTGATGTCCTAAGCTTTTTTTCCTTTTAGCAATATTTACTCTGTCAAATATCTTATCATTGGTGAAAAATGTTATTTGGAGACTGATTTCTCTGCTAGTCCCCGGCACTTAGATTTAAGGTCCTATGTTTGCAAATCAATCTCTTATAAAGAGCTGAAAGCAAACCTTTCTGAATGTTGTATTAACATACCCATCTAAATGGGCCTAAAGTTGGACAGCTGACTAATACCAGCACAGCAAGTATGCTGTAGAATTGTACTTAGGAGCTGAGGCAAAAGCGTTTCAAGTGCTAGTCTGCTTCTATGTTGCCTAGAGCTAAAAGCAGATGATACCCTCTTTTTAGTACCCAGTCAGTGCGTAGGGGTCCCAAGGAAGGTGGCAGATGGTTGGGGAGAGGGAGATGTGATTTATTGCTCCAATTCATCATGGAGGGCACGACAGACATTGCTCTGGTGTTGGACTTTCTCCTGGGAAAGTGTAAGAACATTATTCTCCTCATTCCTTGCACACCAGGAACATTTGCTACTGCTTCAAGCACGGAAAGAGTTGCATAAACATTTTAATATTGCATAAGGCTTGTATAAGACTGACTGAGCATGTGAATTCTAAACCCTGACACATAAAAAGACAAAGGAGGGAGCCAGGCAAAGACCCAAGGTTGTCCTCTATTTATTTATTTATTTATTTTTAATCAACTGGAGAGACTGTCTGTAGTGACTCACTGTTTTGATGATTCTCATTGTCAAGTTTTGTCATGGTGACCTATCAAAGCCGATGCTAGATTAAGATCAAACACCAAAAACTACCAGCATCTTTCCTGTTTTTTTTTTTTTTCCTTTTTTCATACCAAAAAAGTCCTAAAATCACAGCTTCTCTCTCTTTATTTTCCCCCGAATAGTTTGAGGTTTTGCTGATGGATTTCTATCACCTTGTGGAGATTTCAGAACTATCATCTTTATGTTCTTCCTAGAGAACTGTAGGTCATGCCAGAGCTAAGGGCAATTGTATTAGGAAAACTTTATCCCTTTTTCAGTTCAGCATGTAGTGACTTCCCAGATCAAGTCGTAGGTCATCCAGTGTCCTTGGTGATGACTCTACATCCCAAACGACCTTTTCTACACTCATTCCCTTTTAACCCTAACCACGTGAAGAACTATTTTTTTTTTTTCAAATGTTCTGATTCTAATTTCCTGGTTCCTCCAGGCTCTTCCTTGTTTCTCAGCCTCTATCCCAACCCAAGTTCCAATCATCTCCTGGCTGTAGCACTGCTCTGACCTTTGGCCTGGGTTTCTTTCTCTAAGTCCGTCAAATCCTCAGTAGACAATGGTGGCAAAAGAACAACAACAAATAAAAACGACCTTTTAATAATCTAATTATATCAGAACCGTATTTAAACCACAGAATGATTTCTTATAGGATTTTAGATAGGAAAAAAAGCATCCTTTACCTGAAATACCATACCCTCCAGCCCGTTCTCCTTCCGTCTTTCCCACCTCCCCGACACCAGCCCCCAGCTTGCGTGTTACTCCTTGACTGTCTTTATATTTATTGAATGTGCCATGGTATTTCCTTCCTTTGGGTCTGTTGGATCTTCCCATATGATTTGTGATATTTATATCTGTCTCTTTCCCTTGACTATAATTTCATTAGGACATGGGTGGAACTATGCTCATTTTTCTCATTCTTATGCTTCAGTGCCCAACAGAGAATCTGACCACATAGGAGACACTAAATGTATCTGTGGTATGATAAATGAATTGATGGAAAGATTAAGCCATACATAAAATAAAGAAGCATGCCAGTGTCTAGAAGAGCCACTTTCCGGTAAAGCTTCTCCCATATAAGTTTTTGAATTCAGAGACAGAAATCTTAGGCATCTCCCAGAGAGGAAGAGACTGGGAGTGATCTTGGGAAGTTACAAGCTATAGTTTTATTTATTAAGAAAATAAGGACTGAGAAATTTCTTGAAGTCACCCAATATCGTGCCAATGAGCTGGGTAAGGACTAAAAGCCAATGTCTATCCCAGTGCTCCTGTATCCCTCATTATATCCTCAGTGATTCTATGTTTGTCAATTTCTGGAACTTAAGGATGGATAGAATCTTTTGACATAAATGAGCAAATTTGCTGAGGCTCAGAGAGGCAGAGAGACCTCCTTAAGTTCGGACTTTACAAATAGCCCAAGTCCTCATGGGCATCAGCCACTCTGTGACAGCCACCACAAGCTTATGTGAAGCAACCTGTGAGTCAATAGCAGGGGACTTTTGAACACACAGATGATCCCCCCAGTGAAGGGACAGAGTGATTTGGCTGGCCATGCCGACTTCATGCTGCCTTCATCCTTCCGCCAGCTGAAAGTTCCTTCTGCCTTTTCTCGTTCCTTCTACTTACCCTGGTTAATTATCTCCCAGAGCTAGTCCTATAAACTTCCTGCAGATGCTAGGTTGTGTTCTAAAACTAACTGGGTTGTGAACTAGGGCCTTTGAATTCCAAATCTCCTCCTTGGGCAGAGACATTGAAATATTTAGCATTCAGCGCTTCACTTTGGCTACTCTCACGGCTGAGTCAGGTGGCCTCCACGGGACTGGGAGCTAAATACTAGAGAAAGATGCATAAAATTCTTTGGAGCAAAAGATCATGTAAATTTGAAACACTGTTACTATCCCTTTGTTTAGAAGAAGAAACCTGAGTTTAGGTTTAAAAGCTAGGAAACAGAGTCTAAAAAAGCATCCTGGGATCCCCTTCCTTCCCAGCCCTAAGGGACGTCAGGACTAGATATGGGGACAGCCACCTTGGAGAGCCCCACCAACCCCCAAGTCCTCCTCCTGTGCTCATCACCAGGGAGGCCAGAGAGGGAAGGGCAGTGCAGACAAGATCGATTTCCCTCATAATCGTGGCTGGCAGGCGAGAGATTCAGTTTCCCCTCTTCTTCCACGCCTAAGGAATGGGAATAGCCAAGGGAGGCCTGGATAATTCAGTTTTCAAAATGCCTTCCAGAGGTCTTCCTATCACTGCCAGGAAGATGTCAGGAGTAGAGCAGTCTGGAGTGGCTGAGGGCCCCACTACCCGTACAGATGCACTTTGTCAGACTCAGATGGCCAGGGCTGGGGATGGTGCCAGCCATTTTCCTGCATGTTGGTGTGTTGGGAGCAGGGAGTTGCCCTTAGAGGCAGGACAGAGGACTGAATCTCAGGAATCTGAATTTTTCGCGGGAAGCAAGAGCCAGGAGGCTCCCCAGCTCAGGGCTTCTTCTCTTAGATCTCTTATGAGACACTGTTACCAACAGTTCTTGTTCTCCTCCTCATCCCTATTCTTCCTATGATGCAGAACCTTGATGAGAGGAGAGAGGAGGGTGGACACAGTACAGAGAGTGAGACCACACTAGGCTCTGGGACAAAGCCAAGATCAAACCAGACACTTGCAGCCACCAAAATCTGTGTCCTCAAAGAGTGTAGCAAGAAGACAAAATTTCACACAAGTCCTCATCTTCTCTCCTGGTGTTTGCATCTTTTCCAGCCAGATTCCTATTCTCTTTCACTTCTCCACATTGCTCAGGCTGTCAGGAGACATCTGTGTGATATTTCCAAGGCCTGTATGTGAATTCTCTATCATTGCCTAACATATTTTCCCTTTAAATTACACCTTTTTTTCTGTTATATGACCCAGTTTTGGTGGGTCGAGGTGCTTCCTGAGGCTGCAGCCCACAGCCAGGTGTTGGCCAAGGCGTTAGCCATCATAGGGCGTGGCTGCAGCTGGAGGAAAAGCTTCCAGGACGGTGTTCTGACATGGCCTCCGTGCCTCCGGTGTGAATGTCACCATCGGGCTGCAGGACTGAGATCCCCACATGGCAGCTGGCTTCTCCCAGAGCATATGGTCTAGGAGAAAGCGATGCCTTTATAACCTAGTCACATACTGCTGCCGCCACCATATTCTAGTCATTAGGAGCCAGTCACTAAGTCCTGCTCACTTTCAAGGGGAGAGAAATTAATCTTGAAAAGAGGAGCATGAAAGAATTTGCAGTCGTATTTAAAAACTGCATTAACCAGATACCCAGAGCATTCCAACCTTAAGGGCTGAAAGTTTCCACTCTCATGGTCAGTGAATATGAGCCCTGGAAGTGCCATTCTCTTCTGCCTCAGGGCTCAAACCCAAGAGAGACTCCTCTCATTTGGCACCCCCTGCAGGGTAATGGATGGGGTAGGGGTGGGGGGAGCACCAATGGTAGAGAGCAAACAGTCACTTCCAGTAACATCTTTCAGTGATCTGCTGGCTGCAAGGTGTCTAGCACAGGAACTCATGTTTTCAAAGCTAAGTCTTTTTATTAAGCAAGACTCAAATATTCTGAGTTCATTTCTTTTGGGGATTTCAAACACTTTGGCATCAGTTTATTGACACTCCATTGCTAAGATCATTTGGTTGACAAGTTTATGTAGCAATTATTTCTTTCCCTGCACCAAGTAGGGGTGCATTCGAGAGAAAGCCTCAGCCGAGCACCCTCCCTCTCTGACAGAGTAATAAACTCAGAAAACACATAGAGTCAGCCAGGGCTTGTTTCAAATAACATTAACTTATTTTCCTGCAACAAGAATCCTGCAAAAGAAATGCTACATCACATGGTGCATATTTAAGCACTTAGATGTGAAGGTTTATAAAGTATCCAGCCTCAAACGAGTAGCAAAGTGCTCACTGAAGAGTCTGGGCTCTAGCATAAGTCCTAGTGACTTTACAGATAGTCCTAGAGGACAAAGTGGGACTGAAAACATGCTTCTCAATTCAGAATGTGACTACAAATAAACTTCTCTTGGGATTTGAAAGAAACTGTTAAAATGCAAGTCCTCAGTAAAGTAGGTACCAGTTTGAGGCTAAAAGTGGTTCCCAGGCAGCACTATCCTGACAGGATGGGGCGGTACATTCGTAGTGAGTGCTCTTTTCCTTCTCGGATGGTTCTTTTCCTGCAAGCAAGGACTCTGGCTGGACTTTAGAATCACGTAGGGTGGAGTAGAGGATGCAAATATTAAGGAAAAGTCGTACTTCCGCCTATGTTCCACCCTCAGAGATTGTGACTCAGTTGATCTGGAGCAGCTACTCAGGGAAACAATAAGGCCTGAGGTTCCTAAGGTGATTCTCCTGTGCAGAGAGGGCAAAGAAGCAAAGATTCCCTGGGCACGAATCTCTGGATTATTAGAAACTTCTCTGTGGCTCTACTCTCTTCTGAGCCCTGCGGGTCTCATTTCCCATGGCAGCTGTGGTCAGGGCAGCCTTTGGCTGAAGCCGGCACTACTGAGGGGCTGCAGGGTGCATCACTCACCCAACAGCATATTCTGGAAGCACTGATGAGCTGCCTGGCTTGGGAGACGGCAGCAGGCGCTGCAGATCCAAGCCTGGAGCTGGGCCAGCCTGGAAGCCGATGGGCTATTGCTGGCCCGCACATTGGGCATGCGGCGCACGCATGGCCTGGGCTTCCTCTCACGTCCCAATTTGTTTCCATGCTGCCTAAATTTGGCCTGTCCAGAGAACGTGATTAACATGAAAACCTGATTCTAATAGAGCTAGGGAAATGTAAGAAGAAATCTAAAAATAGGCCAAGGAAAAAGAAGAGAATTTGAATGGCATAATGAGCAACTCGGTGCAAACAAGCATGTGGTCATTTCTCTTACAGAAAGGAAACAGCGGCGGCTTCTACACAGGTGCTTGTATAATCCAGGTCACAGGAAAACTCTTGTCTGCTTTACAAATTCAAAACTGTAGGAAAAATGGAAGCCAACAGCAATAGAAAATAATAAAAGGAATAATAAGTCTGCCTCCCTGCCTCGCTCACCGCTCAGAGGAGTTTGCTGAGCCTAGTGGGTATCTGCAGTGCACTTTACTCTCTGTGGAGAAACAGCGAACAGCAAAACAAAACAAAAATATCCGTTAATATTCTAACACAAAGCCTGGAGGACCGACTAGGAGCACTTGGCTTGGGGCTTCAAGCTTTGCTATCTCTGTAGTTAGATAACCCAGAAGTGTTCAGCTCAAGCTTAAATTCTTCGAAGAGGAATCTTCCAGTCTTCCCGTGTAAGTTCTCCAGGTGTAGAGTCCCAGAATTCCCTTCCACTTCCTCCTGAGGAGAGTCTTTTCTCTTAGTAGTTTTGTTTAATCTGCGTATAGTTACCTCAGTCCCAGATCAGGAGATACTATGAATGAATGAATGAATGAATGAATGGATGGATGGATGGATGGATGGATGGATGGATAAACAAGCCCCTGGGTAAGTCATTTATATTCCCTGGGCATCTATTTCCAAGTCATTAAAATGTTGCTGGAGAGTGGCCAAATGACCTCTAATCAGTGTTTCTGCTCTGATGCTCCATCATGCATTTTAGTTTTCCCTGCGTAGTCATTCTCTCCACAGGGACAGTGGCTGCATAAGCTTCTTGTCCCTGAGGATTGCACAGAAAGCCGCTGGGTAAGACATCACCTTGCAATCACGCTTCATTTTCATCTTGACCTTGCCTCTTTCTATCCCCACAATGTGACTTATAATTTCTCCAAATTACAACTAACACCCAGAACAGCCAAGCTGTCTAGTTAGGACAAAGACATTATCAAAAGACTTAAGGTCAGAATGTGGGCCACCCCTCCAGGAAGACATCCTCCTGGCCTCTTTTATGTGACCTGGAACTCCCATTGGACTGGTCCCAGAGTAGGCATGAATGGCAGTGTTGTCTTGGATAGATTTGAGTTCCAGGGCCCGCTCCTTACCACACTGTGTAACACTGAGCAAACCACAGTGTTATGGCTTGGGTCAAGTTGTCCCCCCAAAGCCACATGCAGTTATGAGGCAGATTTCTAGAGTTCGTGATTAACTCATGATCTACTGGGATTATGGGTGTGAGTACTGCTGGAATGATGGGTGTGAGTACTGTACCCAGCCTGGGGCAGACAGCCTGAGTGCAACCTAAGGGGGACACATTTGCTCTCTGTTGCCACTGTTGCCACTGCCACCCCCTTTGCTCTCTGCTCTTTGCCACCTCCATGAACTGCTGCCCTCTGCCCTGTGCCACTCTGCCTTGGAGCCAGCTGAGTATGAGCTGGAACCTCCAGTAACTATGCGCCAAATGAACCTTCCTCTCTTCATTTTGGGTGTCAGGTATTTGTCCCAGCAAAGAGAAAAGAGTAACTGGGACACCCTCCTTAACCTCCCCATTCTTCTGACTTGCTTCTTATAAGGAGGGCTGATAACTGGGCGTGGTGGCGCACGCCTGTAATCCCAGTACTCGGGAGGCTGAGGCAGGAGGATCGGTGCGAGTTTGAGACCAGCCTGGGCTACAAAAGTGAGCTCAAGGCCAGCCTGAACTGCATAGCGAGACCCCGTCTCAAAAAGACTAAATAAATAAGTAAATAAATAAAGAAATAAAATAAATAAGGAGGGCTGATAATTTTTCTCCTATAGTTCTGAGGATTTAATGAATTAATACACATAAAGCACACACTTAAAACACAGCCCAAAGTAGGCATTCAATAAATGCCAGCTCTTTTTATTCCTCTCTTTCTGAAATATTCTTGCCGCTGCCTCTGTGCCTTTATTCATGAGCTCCCACTTCTCTACTGAAATCTCAGTCAGCTTTCAAAGTGCAGCTCCTTGTAGACCATAGATTATGGGCTGCCAGGCTGGGAGGAGCCATACTGATAATTGAATCCAGCCTCCTAATTTTACAGATGAGAAGTCAGAGGCACAGAGAGGCACATCCTGTCACTCAAGGTCGCAGAGCCAGCTGGTACAGAGCTGGCCACAAACCCTAGGGACCAACGTTGCAGCTGGGCCTTTCCTGAAGCACTGGGCAGCCTCCCTCTTTGGAACTCAGATCTGTTACTGTCAGCATTGTTGCTCGGATTCATGCTCTCTTGTGAAGCCAGTGTACTAGGGTGTAATCAGTAATCACTCCTAGTCCTTCTTGACCACCCTTGCATTCCCCACCTGGGGGCCATGTTGTTCTGCGCAAGGTGAACATTGGCTGATCACAACAGGAAAGAACTATGTAGGAGCAGATATACTTCTGTATACATTACTATCTCATCAGTGCAGCATGGCTGTGGGGCAGGGATTGTGCTTGTCTCTCCTGGAGAGGAAGAAATGCAGCTTAGAGAAAGGAAGGGACTTTCTCAGAGCCACCCATCAATACAGAGAGATGCCCCAGCCTGCCAGAACAGATATACCTACTGCTGAATGCTTCCTGTCCATTTGTCTTGTTTCTTTCCCTAGAAGGTCTGAAACATGTAAGAAGAATTCTTTCTCTTCTCAGAATCTACAGGAATCACAGCAGGCTCGCAATATTTATTTGTTGGAGGAATTAGTCAGACCTTTCAACTGCCACCTCTGACTCTGAGGAGATGGGGTCAGTTCCCACACATCAATGTTACTGGCTCTGTTGCCCTGGTCCACCTGTTTCCCAGTCTGTCTTTTTGTTTGTTCATTTGTTTGTTTTTCTTTCCTATAGTATGTGGTTAAAGCTATTTGGCTCCTTTCAACTTCGTAACGAAGTTCTGAGAACAGTCTGGAAACTAAGTACTTGTGAACACTAAGTGATGTGGGCGCAATTCAGAGAGAAACTTGGGGCAGAGTGTTTCAGGATGGCAGCAGGAGGCAGAAGTTGGAAGGAAATGGTCAGGAAGTAGGAGGAGGCACCTGGCGAACCCACTTCTGTTCCTTGCTTCCTTGATCTTTAATTACATCCTTATTTAATGAATTAATGATGTCACTACGCCTTTAATATAATTCATTAAAGCAGCTGGTTCCAGGCAACCTTACGTGCTTGCTTCTGTACGTGAACTAAAGGAAACCTTTCACAGCCTAGCAGCAGAGGCCTCCAAGCAAGACCATCCCCTCTCAGAAGGAAGAAGGTGCCAGTGGAGAACCCCAATGTCTTCCTCACATCCTAGTGACAACAGCCCAATTTTAAACAGCACCATTCTAATTAATGTGGTAGATCACAAATAACTAGGCCAGGCAAAAGCTTTAATGTATAGCTGTGGCTTCCCGTCCTTAGTTTTAAATCAATTAGGAAGGTAAGTTTTGGAGATACTTTGTGAAGAAACATCTTGTCCTATGTAAATCTTTCCCAATCTTTGACTCTTATCCTTATAATGCTGTTATTATCCCCATCAGCTGTAGGAGAAGACAAAGAGTAGGGCACTCTAAATAACTTATGTGTCTAGGCTGCTGTAGCAGAAATGTTTAACATTCCAGATTCAATTTACAGAACACTTGATTTCTGGAATTTTCTTTTGTGAGTGTAAAGCACAGCAGAAGCCCAGCCAGGCCCATTCATTCAGTCTTTACGTGCATTGTACCATCATGAGAGAAATGAGCCCTGGAGTCTAGAGAGGGGTTTGAAGGCAGCTCCTCAGAAGTTTCCACGATGTTAACTTATCCTCTTTTGTTCTACATTGCTTTCAGCAATGGCAGTTATAAACTCCATATAATTCAATTCACTGAAGTTTTATTAGTTGTAGATAGGAGTAGAAGGAGCTTTTCCTGGAAGCTGCTTATGGAATTTACAGTGGAGCAGCCATTGGCCACGCAGTTACAAATTAGAGGGTTCCATGAGGGTGATGTGCTTAGTTTATAGGAGAGACATGGAATGTCTGCTCCATGTGAGTGCTGTGGAGCTCAGTATCGGCTCTTGGTAAGCTAGCGTGACAACAGTGGAACACCATTAGTACCCAGGCATGCCGCCTCTCAGTTTTGAGGAAACTCATCTCCCTGCAGTTCTAGAAGATTTATTTTTATGCACTTTCCCACATCTAAGTAATGAATTTACTAGACTAACTTGAGGGAGACATTGTCTCTCCAGTGTAAAAAGAATCTATGTGCAACCTTAAGTTATTGACAGAATCATGTCCTTATCCTTCCTTCTTTCCCCCTCATCCATCCACTTCCTAATTCCTTTCATGCTTCTTCTGTCTTTAGTGCCCACAGATTTCACCTTATGGCTTGTCTGCTGCCACGTTCAAGGGAGCTCACTGGCCAGGCTAGGAAATGATTGACACCTTCCCCTAAACCTATAAGAAAGAACACCCTCACAGAATGGAGGATATTTTGGAAGAGAGACCTTCGTACCAACTTTGATGTCAAGCATAGGATGGAACCCTTGTATATGCTTAGTAAATACTGGCTGGACTGAGGCATGGCTGTTTTGTACTTGGTCAGAATCAGCTGAGTTTACCAGAGTATTTTTAAACACTCTGTCACCTCTTCCTAAAGGTTTGCTGAATGTCATCTTAATTCAGAAATCATGGTTTCCAGTCTGAAACTCCAAGAAGTTTATCTATAGCTCCTAAGAGAGCATTGATTTTTATATTGTGTCATCTACAAGTCCTTGGTGGGGGTTGTGTGGCTCTGAAAGACCTTGGACTGGACCTTTCCCAACAGGTAACCCTTCTCTCACCGATGTGGTCAAATCAGCCTGGCCTGCCCTTGGCAGAACAAAAGCTGAGATTCTTTGTGCTTGGCTGGGCTTTCAGTTCTTGGAGCCACACACCACTGTGTTGCTACCAAGCCTTCACATGTGCTTGGATGGAAGACAAGTGGAACGTAACCTGAAATTCCATCACTTAGTAACAGAAGCAGGATTGCTGTTACATATGTAATAAATATGTAAAATATTTCCAGTTGAGTGGTAATAAATATGTATGTATAATAAATTTTTAAACTGTTTCAGCAGGTACTCTGAAGTTGTTAGTAGTGTTGTGCTTTCCTCTTCTTAATGCCATGCTGGAGTCAGCCCTAGAAGGCTAATTGTGTGCATGCCCTCTCAACTGAGCTCTAGATTCTGAGGCTTTGGTTGGTATCTGGAAATTGATGGTGGTGGGAATACATAAACCATAGAAATCGCAAGTGCTGTGAACCAGCTCTCCCCTCTTCTCTTACCCTATCCCTCATCTGGATTTTAAACATTTCCTGTTGTTCTTCTGCTCCTGCTCCCAAGTCTTGTAGGCTTTGACTGTGCACACATGGCTTTATTGCATGTCACTCCAATGGGCCAGCCCAGTGAGGCACTTGAAAAAGTGGGTGGCTGTAGACTGGGCTCTAAGCCTGGTCAGTCGTTTTCTAGGTCTCATGTGTTCCCCTTGTTTTTTTCTGGTACAAGCATTCCTCCTGAGTAGCACTCAGTAGGCACAAGGAGCATGAAGCACTTGAATTATTGCCTTGTAAAAGAGGATTTTCTTTACCATCTTTAATACCTGCCTCTACTTCCCCTTCAATTGCCTATCCTGAATTTTCTACTCCATTTTTGTTAACGTCTTTATTCGCACCGCAGTGTAACCACATTAGGATCACAGAGTCTGGGGACATTTCAACTCAAAGGGACTCAGGCATTGTCTAAGGCCTAGGAAGGTAGTTCCTCCTCCCTCAGAATTGTCTTTCCCTTGCATTTTTTTTTATTACTTTCAATAAGAAATAACATGACAGTTTCAAAACACAGTAGTAGTGCATTTCCAGTATTTGATACAATGCATATTGTTGTCTTCCTAGTAGTTATACAGAACACAGGGTATAGACGTGATAATTTTTTTAATCATTATTGGCACAAAAAGTTTCTTCTCATTGAACTAAGAGAAAGTAGTTGTATACATAGTCGAATATTCCACAATAGTAGTGGGTTATCAGCAGAACTGGCAATGTCAGTAGCTGTTGACTTGAACATTTTGCAGCTCAGCATACTAATCTGGCTTTACCTTTTATGCCTCATTGTTGCACTTTTCTGCTGGATGGTTAAGGCCAAGTTAAAGCAAGACCCGTATATTAAAACCCATATAACAAAACATGTAGCTTTTGTATCTGACAAGGTCAATCAAATCCCATCAGGATTTAGCTTCAAATCATGTACAACATTTTATAGAACTTTTGTCAGTGTCAGCCATCTGGATGAGTCACGGTCATTGCTTGACCAATTTGCTCTAGGTGAAAGCCTGAGAGAATGTTTTCTCTCTAGGTGACTCTCCTTAGGCACACTATATATCTTCGATCCCTTTCCTCTGTGGTCCCATAATCCTCTTGAACAGAAGATTTGAGAAACCACTGAGTTATAGGATGTTATAGCATAGGTTCTCTTATGTCCTGCGTCCTAACTGATCTTGAAGGGCTAGGGCCAAAATATTGGCAATCCTCTTAGCCCTTCTTTTTCTCTAGTTAGATAATGGTCCTCCCTTGCATTTTCTACTTCACTTTTTCATCTAAGCTTTTATCTGTGTTGTATAGTAACCACATTAGCATCTCAGAATCTGGGGATATTTGAACAGAATGTGAGTCAGACAGACAGCATCTTATACCTGGGAAGATGTATGGTCTTTATTATGCTAAACTCAGCCAAACAGATGGAAGCTGTTCTTTGTTATGAGTCTGTCATCATATCTCAGCCAGGATGAGATAAGAGCCAGGATGGCCATGGATGTCTGCCACAGGTGTGGATAGAGGAAAGGGGCTGGTTTGCACATTTCATGCATATGCAGACTCCAAATTCAATCCACATTATGAATTAGATAAGAAAATTCAAACCCAGAAGCATTAAATAACTTGCCAAAGGTCACAAAGCTTGCATGTGGCTAGGCAAGAATTCCAAGCCAATTATCCCCATTATAATTTCCTAGACTTTGTATCTACAGAAAGTTATTCAGCCTTCAGGAAAAACGAGAGAGTGACCAACAGCATGAACTTTATGTGCAAATCAGAACTGGGAATGGAAGAACAGATTACAGATGTGCAAATCAGTCGAGTGCTCTCAGCTTGGTCAGTTGGGCTACATTTGTCATCACTTTGTGCTTCAGGCTTACTCCTTCATGTGAAACAAATTGGGTGAAAAGAATAACCACGTCATGTGTGAGGTAGGTGTGATGGTGCAGGTCTGTAATTCAGCACTTTGGGAGGCTGAGGCAGGAAGATCTCACATCTGAGCCTCGCCTGGGCTATTTAGAAACTTAGTCAGATTATGTCACACAATTTTAAAAGATAAGTAAATGAAAAGAACTGGAGCTACAGCTGAGTGTCAAGATGCTAGGTTAAATCCCAAATATCCCACCAAAAAGAATAAATTTCTGTGAGAGAAAAACAAGAAATCAAAATCCTGTCTCACATACTATTGGAAAGTCACATGCCTGAAAACTTGAAAGCATCATCTATGCATAGCTATGGAATTGGAGAAAGCCCACTTGATAGGATTATTAAGCTTGGTCTGACCCTCTTCTCTTGAGAAGTGAATCAACTGCATCAAGAGCCAATGTAAATATGATTTTAAAACATCTCATTGGCTGGTAATCTCCACATCTTTTGTAAGACAGGGAACTCTCAGCCGTCCACTGCCTGCTTCAGCTACTTCCGTGTCTCTGTTCTTCAAGGAAGTCAAAATATTCCCTCTCCACTTTTTTGCCTTCTCTTGGCTCCCTTAAAATTTGATCTTGGATCCCAGCACTATAGGAATGTCTCTCATTTGAACGGTACTTTATAATTTCTTTAATACCTCATTGCTTTGGGTCATGTAATGGTCTGCTCAGGCTGCTATAACAAAACACCAAAAGCTGGCTATCTTAACACAAATTTATGTATTTTCATATACTTCTATGACTATGAATTGAAGATAAAGGTATAAGGGAGTTGATTGTGTTGGAGATGAAGCCTCTCTTCTCGGTTTGTGGATGGTCACTTCCTTATAGTAAATTCATGTCTTTTCTAAGAATAGAGGAAGAAAGAAGGAGGGCATAGACTGTAGGAGAGAGAGGGAGAGAGAGGAGAGAGAGAGAGGGAGAGAGAGAAGACTCTAGTGTCTCTTTCTATAAGCACACAAATCCTATCAAATTAGATGCCCTAACTTAAAATCTCATTTAACCTTAATTACTTCCTTCAGATATAGTCACATGGGAGAATAGGGCTAGGACTTCTACCTATACATTTGAGGGGCATATAATTCAGTCCATAATAGATCCTTAATGTGAAGCCCATGAGATAGTCCAGGTGGGCATTGAAATTGACATTTTATTACTATAGGTTCTGGGACTCAAAACATTTAACAACTTGCATAAAATTTCCAGGATTGTCAGTGATGATGCTGAGAGGAATACCTGAGTTTCCTGACTGTGCCCAAATCTTCCCATTCTTCTCCCAGTACCCTAGCACAAATACAACAGCCAAACAGTACAGCCATCTTCTTCAGACCTCTCTCCTTATGACAAGACACAATAGGACTCTCTGCTCAATATTTTTTAAACATCACTTCTAAGTATAGAGAGGAGAATCAAGCTCAGTGTTGCCTACATTCTCACGCACCAGCCAACTCAGAAGGCTTCTGTGCTGATAAACTAGTTACCGAGAAGCGTGTAGCAATTTCTCCCTATTAACAACCAATCGAGCCTACGGTGGACACCAGAGGGGCGTCCTGTAACACAGTTTGCTTCTGACACTCACTGTGGAGATCCCATTGGATCGCAGATCGAGGGCTCGGTCCCACAAGACTGTCTTGATTTCAGATGGCAATCACAATAGTAAGTCAGTATCTGTAATTTTGGCTGATCCGGTATGATTTGTGTTTTCCACTATTCACTCCCCAGATTTGACTAATTTGTTAGAATGCCTCACAAAATTCAAGGAAGCACTTTAATTATACTTGCTGTTTCTTAGAAAGCTACAGACAGTGAAGTGGAGAGGAGGCATAAGTCAGGGCTCATAAAAGGAGCCTCCCCACACTCAGTTATTCAGAAGCTCTCCTGTCCTTTTAAATTTTTATAGAAGGTTTATGACCTGGGCATAGCCGACCGCTGGTCACCAACTCTACCTTTAACCCTTGAAGAGCATAACAAGACCATGGATTTCCTTCACCATTTACTCATAACAAATGAATGTGATGAGCTAAAGTTCCCAACCCTGTAATGATATCTTGGTCTTTCCAGGGACCAGTCCCCATCTGGAAGCCACCAGCTACAGCCAGCCATCTGTCAACTTATTTGCAAACAAAAAGAGACTTGAAGATTCCAAGGATTTTGGAATTGTATTACAGGAAGCAGAATGGTGTTTCACATTACAGTGGCTTGATGAAATTACAAGAGAGAAAGTTTTACTCCAAACACCACCATCCTGGCAGTATCACTCTTCTGCTTTGTGTGCCCTTTAAAAATCTCTCTGCATTTATTAGACTTAGTTGTGATGTATAAGTTGGGACAGAAAATCTGTGGACTTAGGCTCTTTGCATTTGTGATCCGGTGGGTTCCCAAAATCATAATCAAATACAAGACCATAAAGTATAAATGGGTTGCAGGTATACTAGTGCAGCTGTTTTATTGCTCTCCTCTTTAATTTTTACTTTTATTGTATGTTTGCATTACATAATAATTACATTTATCTTGGAGAGTTGCTACATGTGCATAACACATTTTAATTCTGACTTGGCTGTACCCATCTTCACTCCCTCTCTTTCCCTCCATTTTGGGGCCCTTTTCCAATTTTAATTAATTAATTAATTAATTTTTACCATAATACATTGCATATTGTTGTCTTTGTCATAGTTCAGAGAACAAGATACAGACATGATTTCCTATCTAAACATCATTAGTACATATCTTTCTTTTCATTGCACAAAGAGAAAGTAGCTATACATATAGTTTGATAGTCCATAACAGTAGTGGATTACCAGCTCTTCTGGCATTAGCAAAAGATCTATCTCTTACATTTCCTATTACCTATCTTTTATTTTGCTCTTTAATGTATAGTTTGGGTTAAGAGAAATCCAAACGAATGTGTTTGGTTTATTTCACTTAACATTATGGTCTCAAGGTGCATCTATTTTCCTACAAATGACTCAACTTTATCCTTCTTTATTATAGAGAAGTGCTCCACTGTATAGAAATACCACACTTTATCCATTCATCTGATAATGGACATAACACACTGCTTCCAAGGTTTAACTCTTACAAGTCGCACTACAATAATAATGGCTGGGCATGTATCACTGCAACATGATGTCTACCTCTTTTGAGAATAGTCTTATAAGGGGAATGGCCGGCTCAAATGGAATTTCTAGTTTCAGTTTTTTGAGATATCTCCATACTGATTTCCACCGCAGTTGCACCATTTTTCACTCCCTCTAACAATGTAGAGACGTTCCTTTTCCCCCATAACATTGCCAGTGTTTGTTGCTGTTTGCTTTCTTCAGAATGGTCACTCTCTGTAGAATCTCAGTGCTTTCTTAGTTTACGTTTCTCCTTGCAAACTAGCTCAGTAGTGTGAGTTGTTGTTTGGCATTTCCTGATCTTGTGTATGTCTCTGGGAATTACTTACTTGAATTCAGGACAGAGCAGCAGAAGGCATGCTTAGCTCCTCACCAAACCTAGCTACTGATTGCATCTGAAGGTAGAAAGTATCTCGGAGACATCACATGCTCTTCCAAATGTCCTGCATCCCAGCACGCAGAAGGAGGGGCTATGAGGAACTAAGATACTGATCAAATGCATCAAAAAGAGGCAGCACCCTCACCTGTTTATAAGTCAAGTTATCTCACTGAGAGAGAAGCAGTGAAGAGCAGTAGAAAAAATATACATAGGGTCAGACTAACTATAGTTCATTCACATCTAACTCTGCAAAGGAGTCATTCATTCTATATTTTCTTGTTCCAAGATTCATTTTAAGAGTCTGGCTGCCTTGCTATTTGCTATTCAGATAACATTCAGCAAGCCACTTAACTGATTTCTAACTCTTAGTATAATGGAGATACTAACAGCCACCTTGCAAGGCTGTTAGGTGATTAAACAAAATAATACATGAAAAGTCCAAGCACAGCATATGGCACATGGCAAGTTACCATTAAGCACACTCCATTATTTTAAAATGGAAATGCACTTGTATTTTCAAAGCCACAAATAAGAACCCATATTTCATCCACTGTATTCTTCTTTAAAAGTCATGCTCTTGGATGAAGTTCAGCTTCTACATAACATTTATACTTTTCTGCTGTGATCTATAAGGGACCTGTTGTTTCACTGGGTTGGTGAAGCAATCCTTGGGATGGCATTAGGATTTGGAAATGGCAGGTGATTATGGATAGGGCTAAATTATTTACTTCATCAGAGTGTCTCTGTGCTTTATGACACAGGCTGTCATAGGAAGTTGTACATAAAGATAAATAATGGTCCCTTTAACTCAGGGATCTGAAAGGTCACTAGGGCTGTGGCAGACATATAAAGCTATGTTTGCTGCATCCATCAAGATGGAATTGTGTATGGATCTGATGCTGAGCAGGCAGCAGGGGGATGGACTTGGCTTCTCATTTTGTGTTCCCATCATGCTGGGCTGTCACGTGGAGAGGCAGTGATGAGGCCTCTGGGGGCCCAGAGTCTCCTACACTTACACTGCACTTAGTGGCCATTTCCTCCTCTGGAGGCTCACTCAGGGCAGCAGGGGTGTGGAGAACAGTGTGTAGCGAATGGCACGTCTGTTTCTGCATTTGGTGATTATCCTGGAGTCGAGCTCACTCTATCTCTAAGGGATCCAGGAAATTGGTGGAAAAGGGGAAGAAATTGAGGCAAAGTGATGAACTTTACCACTGCCCTGTAATCCGCCTCAGTGGAGCTCAGTTGTCTCTTGGCTTCAGGAACTGACTCCTGCAAAGGCTCTTGGGTTCCAGACCTTTAAAGGGTGCTGGATGTTTTCTCTCTTCCTTCACAGGTGGACCAGCCAAGTTTCCATGCAGACAGGTCACTTCCTTCTGTGGCTCGACATCCCTGTTCTCCAAAACTTAGCCACATCTCTGGCCACTTCAATCATCCACTCACAACTGATGAAGATTTATTTTTTTTTAACTTTAGTATATTTGCTTGTTAAAGAAGAAACCTTATGTTATTATAGTGAATGAATATAGAAAATACTCGACATTCATAAAATGAAAGCCAATGAGATTAAACTCTTACTAGAACTCTCGCTACATCTGTTGGCCAAATCAAAGCCTTTTCTAGGACTCTTCTGGCTGCAAATGAATTTTAGGAGTGTCTTCTTTAGTTTTATTAAAAATTAATTAATTTATTTGGTATGGTGGTCTCACTATGCCACTTGGATTCATAGTGATCCTCCTGTCTCAGCCTCCTCATTGCTGAGATTACAGGTGTGTGCCACCATGCCTGGTTCGAGGGCCAGGATGACACAACCAGGGCTTAGGGGCCACCGCAACATGGAATCAAACTCTAGTCCTTGAACTTACTAGGCAGGCACTTAGACCTGTCAAGTTATCTCCCCAGCTCTGTTTTCTCTAGTTCTGTGAAGTAAGCTAGTGATATTGTCATTGGCATTGCATTTAATCTGTATAGCAGTTTGTAGAATGGTCACATGCACTATATTGGTTCTTCCTATTCAAGAACAAGAGATACCTTTCTATTTTATGATATCTCCTTTTTCTAGGCATTGTAATTTTTTACTTTACATCATTTATTAAAGTGATTCTTCAGTATTTCATTTTTTGATGGTATTGTAAAAAGATGTGTTTTCCTCTCTCTTCTGTCTCTCTCTCTCATTTGCTGCTTGTATACAGAAATACTATTAACTTTTGAATGTTGACTTTGTATCCAGCTTGCCTCAGTTACTCTTCTCTCATTGGTGGGACAAATACCGACATCCAAAGTGAAAGAAGGAAAGGTTTATTTAGCTCACAGTTATTGGAGGTTTTAGTCCATACTCAGCTGGCTCCAAGGGAGAGTGGCAGAGAGCAGCAGTTCATGGTGACAGAACAGCAACAATGGCAAGAAAGAGCTTGTCTTTGTGTCTCTCCTATGTTGCATTCAGGCTCTCCTCCTCAGGTTGGATGTAATACTCACACCCATTATCCCAGCCGTACTAAGATCCATAATCCCACCAATACTAACACCCATAATCCCAGTAGATCATGAGTCAGTCTCAAACTCTAGAAGTCCCTGCCCCATAATTACATGAGGCTTTGGGGGCACAACTAGACAGAAGCCATAACACAGCTATATTACTGAATTTGGTAATTAAGTCAATAAGCTTTATCTGTGAGGTTTTGGGGGTCTTCTGTGTAGAGTATCATGTTATCCGCAAATAATGATAATTTAACTTCTTCCCTTCCTATCTTTATTCCTTTTATTTCTATTTCTTATCTAATTTCTTTGGCTAATTGTCCAGAACTATAATGAAGAAGAACAGTGATAATGGACATGTTTGTCTTGTTTCTGATTTTAGAGTGAAAGCTTTCAGCTTTTGTCCCTTCAGTACTATGTTGGCCATGGCCTTGTCAGGAAGGACATTTATCAGATTGAGGTAAAAACTATATATTCCAACTTTCTGTAGTGTTTTTTTTTTTTTCTTTCACTAATGGGTGTTGGACTTTGCCAAATACTTTTTCTTCATCTATTGAGATGGTCACATGCTTTTTATCTTTTGTTCTGTTAACATGGTACATTTATTGATATACATATGTCGACCAATTCCCATGTCCCTGAGATGTACCCTACTTGGCAATGGTGTATAATTGTCTTGATGATTTGCTGCATTCTGTTCACCAGTATCTTATTAAGGGTTTTTGTATCTATGCTCTCAAGGGCAATTTGGTACATGAAAGATAAGATAGTGGCATCACAATCCCAGACCTGAAATTATGCTGCAAAACTGCTGTGCTAAAATCACCATGATGTTTGCAAAAACACCTACATGAGACTCAGTGGAACAGATTAGAAGATGCAGACAAGACCCCAAACACATCCCTGCATCTTACCTTTAACAAAGGAGCCACACATGTTCACTTTAATAAATGGTGCTGGGAAAATGGTCTTTCCGCATGCTGAAGTTTAAAACTAGAACTATGTGTATCACCCTACACTGAAGTTAATATAGATCAAAGATCTAAATATTAAAATAGAAATTTACTGAAAGAGAAAACAAGTGGGAATATTGAAGATATAGGTGTAGGCAGAAACTTCATGACTGAACCCCAGACTATAAGGGAAATATTACAAGGAATCAGCAAATGGGATTTCACCTTATTTAAAAGCTGTTGCACAACAAAATAAATCACTAACAGAGTAAAAAGGCAACACACAGAGTGGGAAAAATTATAGCCAGTTTTCCTTCAGACAAAAGGGCTCGTATCTGGAACATATATTGCTACAGGTAAGTGTATACAATGAGAGACCATACTCTGAAGTGAAATAAATCAGACCAACTGATGTAATACCATAGTATCTCCTTAATGTAAGAACCTGAAAGAGTAAATAAAATCTGAAAAGTACAATACCTGCTGTGAAGGCTGGCCAAATAGCTGAGGAGACTAAAGCACCTGCAAGTAGGAGCAGGGGCAGGGGGTTCAATACCCAGGCCTGCTGGGCTAGCCCCAGCCCCTGGGCACACTGAGCGGGCAATTGAGACTGGGCGTGGTGGCCTTCTGGAAGCAAGCTCCCCAGGGTACCTCTGCCTTTCCCTCCTGGGGAAGTGGGAGGCCCCTGAACACACTGTCTCTCCCACCTCCACAGGAGGAAGCCTGTTCTCTCTGGCTTCCTGAGGGCTGCCACCATTCCAGTGAGTAATGCCTTGAGACAGATGCAAAGTCGATAGCGCCAGGCTCGCCTTGCACGGGTTACCTCCTATTCTTTTTTGCTCAACTTCCCCTGGCTTCCCTCAATGAGAGTCTAGGGAGAGATTCATCTTCTCCCTTGTTTCTTTTTATATCACTGTTGTAGCCACAGGGACACGAACAGCAGATTTTTCTTCTAGATTGCCAAGGGATAGATAGGAAAGATGAGCCCTTTGTTGTGCCTGACAATTTGCCATAAAGACCCAAAGCACTGTTTGCAGGGATTTTCTTCAAGTTTTAATTATCATTTTCAATCTGCCTGGATAGTACTCCTTGCTAAAGATAGTTCCCAAGGGAAGTTTAGAAGCACGTTCGGTGGTCGGTTTACCCAACATTTCGCTAGTGAAAGTGGTGTGTGCACACCCACGTGTGTGTATCTGTTTTCCTCACATACATTTAACACAGACCTATGGTCTTTCGCCTCAAGGCTCCTGCATGTTCTTCCTATCACTGCCTAGCTTAAGATTTTTTTCTGTGACTTTTTACGTTTTTCCTGTATCATAGTCACCCTGAAATTGTCCCATCCATATCTGGCCCTTCCCTATGTGATGGGGTGGGCTGCTATGGGGCAGCTGTTTTCCCAGCTGACCTCTTTTTGATGCTGTTTTAGTTACTGTTCTCTCGTTGCTGAGACAAATACCCGACACACAAAGCTTAGGAAAGGAAAGGCTTATTTAGCTCACATTTACTGGAGGTTTCATAATTTAAAGCAGCCTGAATTATATAACAAGACCTCGAGACTACGCCGCCTTGTGTCCATGTGTCCAGGATGATTTTCTCTATACCTCTAAGAGACTGCTGCCTGGGGTTAGGGGGAACCCTCTGACGGTACGTGCTCTCAATTTAACAGTTCGCCCCTCTTGGCCCCACCCCTCAAGCCCCACCCTGGCCCTTTGGACCCGCCCCTCAAGCCATGAGCTTAACAGCCTCATGATTTACATGAGGCTTTGCTGGGGGACAGCTAGATACAAACCATAACAGCTGTCTTCAGGGTCCTCCTGAAAGCCTTTCAGTGCTCACCTCTTTTTCTACCAGCCCCAGCATTCAGACAGGACCTGGCCACACCCACATTGCCCTGACTGGAAGTCTGGTTAAAAAAAGTCATGGGGGAAAAGCTTCAGTTAGACCTCCACGTGTTAGAGCCAGCCTAGCCAACCACTGTGCAGTCTGCAATTAAATGTGTGTTTTCTTACACTGACTCCCTGTCCAAATGCTACCTGTTTAACAGTAGGATCCGCAACACGTCCATTTCACTGGAGTGTCCCCAGCTTCTGTCTCTTTTGTTCTAAGTCATTTCTTTCCCCTTTGGTTTATCCCATGGGCCCATTTCTTTCCCACATAAAATGCTGCTACTCTCTCACACATGCTGCTAAGTAGCTGTGGTCTCAGGTGGTCAGTTTAGCACACCTTCCCTCCAATAAGAGCCATGGGCATGATGCACACATGTTCATTGTGTGCCACAAGTATGTTCCCTCAGCTCTAACTTTTCACCTTACCTTTCATGTCCCCCCAAACATTCAGGCCTTACCATGTGGTAGCACAGCTAGCAGGCAATGAAAAAGTATATTAACATGTTTGGGTTTTTGTTTAAACATCAGAATATAATAGGTCCCTTATCCACAGTTTGACTTGCTGTGGTTTCGGTTACTGGCAGTCCAGTGTGGTTTGAAAATGCAGTACAGCATAATAAGGTATTGTGGGAGAGTCACAACCTTTATTATAGTGCATTATTACATTATTCTATTTTATTAGTTACTGCTGTTAATCTCTTACTACACCTAATTTATAAATTAGATGTAGGACCAATAAGATAGCTCAGGAAACTAGCACCTGCTTAGGCAAGCACAGGGACCAGGGTTCAATGCCTGGTACCACATGCCCTGCTGGCCTTGCCCCAGATGCAGTGATCCAGATGCAGCAACCAAGTCCACGCACAGTGGCACATACCTGTAATCACAGTGCTGGGGAGGCTGAAAACAAGAGGATCACTATGAGTTGGAGTTGTGTAGTGAGGCTCTGGACTGAATACATAAAATTTTTAAAAATATAAATTTAAAAAATAAATGTATGTGGAAAACATAGCATATATAGGTTTCAGTACCATCTGTGTTTTCAGGCATGCACTAGGAGTCTTAGAACACATGTATGGATAAAGGAGCACTTCAGTGCTTAAGATATCCCGGAAGTCACTTACCTGCTGAAGCCTGGGGTTGTATAGATTCATCTTTAGTTTGATCGTGTTGTTACAATAGGCATGTGAGTGTGTGTGTGTGTGTGTGTGTGCGTGTGTGCACAGGTGTGTGCCCACAGACACACTTTTCTTTCATCTCCACACTCGTTCATACATGTCTTCACCAATATGTTAAGTTCCTTCTTGCTTAGGCTCTGTAGTACTCACTTAGTGATTCTGTCTACCTAACCTAGAAATAGAGAGATGGTGCTCAGATTGAGGAGTGAAAATGAGATAAAGAGACAGGGACAGGATAGGAGAGGAAACTCAAAACATGGGGAGACAGGAGGTGACAATAATGATAAATATGCTCCCAGGAGCTTAGATCTAATCCCACAGTGCATCTACCTTGCTGTCCTTAATATGGGTGGGGTCTTGTCTCACATTTCAGGTGCTCCCCACAATCACACTCCTTAGTGTGTGGACTAGAGAGGTGGGCACTATTACTTTTCAGATCATATAGGTGATGGTTCTAAGAAGCAGAGTGAGTAGCTGCGTTTAGATGGGTCAGCACCTAAGCCCAACACTGTAATTCCTTTAGAACATAGAAAGTGGCAAAGGTAAAGTGGGAGGTGCAAGCCTCCAGGTCCATAAACTCTTATGTCAGTAACTTCACTGAGCTTCTGCTGCCACTGTCATGGATACAGCTGCGGTCTTATCACTCTTGGTCTTATTACTTTTCATTTGTATGGTCTTAGGTGCATATGAGGTAAGCCCAAGAAAGACCTTGCACTTAAAGAATGCCAGGCAAAGACTGGGCATAGTGGTGCATGCCTATAATCCTAGTGCTTGGGAGGCTGAAAATAGGAAGACCACTACACCACAAGTCTGATCTATGTAGTGAGACCCCGTAGACTCTATACTAAAAATACATACATGGATGAAAAAAAAAAAAACCAGAAAGAACTCCAGGCAATATGGGGCACAATCAACTAACTCACATTCTGTCTGCGAGTCCACCTGACTCTCGGAGATCTTACAACCCCAAGCAGGATGAAGTCCCATCAAGGGAAAACCATCGTGCTTTGAACCCCAACCCCAAACCTCCAGTCTGTGTGCCCAGTGACAGCAGGCAGTCGCCGTTCATTTTCACTTGGAAATACATCAAGATCAGTAGTTTACTCTTGGAGGCTGACATTACTGTTCTGAAAATGTTCTAACTTCTGGCTTCACAGAGAGGCAGTCTTTTACATTTTTCAATGCAATAATGAAGAGACAAACAGAGATTAAGTTCTCTTGGTTTGCCTCAGAGTATTGCTTAATTGTCTTGAAAAACAATTGACTTAGTGTTTCTTACTCAGCTTCTGATACTAAGCATACGTATATTATGTCTCCCAGTTTACTTATGTATTTACCACTGTTGTTTGGGGAAGGTTCATTTCTTTTCAGTCTAAATTGTTTTTGTTTGTTTGTTTTCTTTTTTTCCCTAAAAATGCCTCTGTGAAGGGATGTTGAGGGTATGCCTATATTCTACATGTATGGGGAAAAGAAGAACTATGAGCGTTGTAGATGCCCAGACCTACCACCCAGCAGCCTGGGCCCTGTTGGTCTACACCCTGTTCTCCTATCCTAACCTCTAAGTATAGGACTCTGTTATCTACCTGCATCATTCTCTTAAATCTACATTTCACTATGTGGTCAACTGAGACAATGTGTATTCTGCATGAATGAATAAACCCTGATGCAGTCAGTTTATAACTTTTAGTAGAATAAAAAGATACTTTCCACATGACGAGTCTGACCAGCACGAGCAGTCTGAATGAATGGCTCAGAAGGTGAAGACTGAAGACTAGCGCCTTGATGACCCACTGTTATTTTTCACTCTAGGCAAAGACAGACATGGCTAAAAGACTACAATAAAAGGCTCTTCAATTTTCTATACCTTGATGATAAAGACCACCCAAACACAAACATGGACTTAGGAAAACAACCAATTACCCTTTCATGATGTTAAGAACTAATTACTCATAACTTAATTATTATTAAACCAATAGTTAAATTCAAGAAAACAAGCATTTTCTTGACTATACTTGGCTTCCAACAATGGCTTGAGGGAGCACCGTCTCTCCTGGCTTATTTCCTGCCCAAATCTGCTGCCTAATGAGCTATGTTTTCCAGAACCTTATGTTAATGGAGATGTGGCTACAGCAGCTTTCTTTGGTTTCAATGGCATGGACAGTTGCCCAAGCTGCCACTTTGCTTTGCTGACATAGACATAGCTCAGAGAAAGTATCTCCCTGAGATTGCTTTAAAAACAGATTTGGCATTTAATAAAAGCACTAAAGTTTAAGCCATTTAGATAATTAAGAAAGAATTTCCTTGAATATATAGCTTAACTATTTTTGAAAGTTGTCTTAAGCTCTGGCCAAATAGTTCAGTAGATTAAAGTGCCTGTAAGCAGCCTCAGGGGCCAGGGGTTCAATCCCCAGGCCTGTGATGCCAGCCCTGCCCCCCAGGGCATACTGAGAGGTCAATTAGGACTGGGCATGGTGACACACACTGTAGTCCCAGCTTTGGGGACGCTGTAAACAAGTAGATCACTACAAGTCCAGTCTAGTAGTGAGACCCTGAACATCCTGTAGACCCTTCCCTAAAATACAAAAATAAAGTTGTCTTATATTTTTAACATCCTATTTAAGTTATTGTACATTTACAGGAATCAGACAAACAAGACTTCAGCCAGAATGTATTTTTGGGAGGCT
>PVJA010028801.1:0-27280 GCA_004027025.1 Myocastor coypus | reverse complement strand
GCTTATTCTACTGAGGAAATGTCCTCAACTCCTGGAACACTAGTCTTGAAACTACTTCTAAGGCCTTTTAGTTCAATCTAAATTTTTATTCCGTTTTATTTACGTATAAAGCATATGATGTTTGCATGTAATTTAGCATATAATTTCATGCAGTTTTGTAAATTCATAGACCAGTAAACCAAAACCCCCTCCAAATCTTCTTAGGCTTGTAGTGAAGCACCCCCATTAACATCTCATTATTTTCCCCAGCTCCTGGTACCCATAGATATGTCTTAACATTTACAGTGTCACCTCTTCCCAGGTAGACACTAAACAGAAGCAGACAGAAGCAAAATGGACTTTGAGTCTGGGCTGTATTACTTGCCGCAGTGCAGTATGAACTCTTTCGGGTAAGTGCTTCAAAAGTTTACTCCTGGTTTTATATCCATTATCCCATTATATGGATACAACAGTTGTTATAAACTTAACAGCTGAAGGACACTTCAGTCATTACTAATTCTTTGGGATTGTAAATACAACCTGCAAAAATAAAAGCTGAATGGTGTTTTATTTGAAGAAATAACAAACTTGAGGACTAGTTTCTAAAATAGACATTGCTGGGTGAATAATCTAAGCAATGTCAGTAAGTAAATTTCCTGCCTTATGATACTATTACTCTATAACATAGGTCCCTGAGCTTATCATCACTGGCTTTCTGAGTATCAATTATCTTTGACTTAGCTTGGAAATGATATTTTCTGATCATCATTGATATTCTAATAACTTTCCATACAATGTGATATAAGCAGTTACACAATTTGACACAGATATTTGGAAATTCAAGGAAATACAAAATTGTAGCCTGTCAAGAATATGGTATTTGGCCCAATCCAGTTCAAAAAATCAGCAATTCTAAGTTATATTTTTCTGCAAGTTTAATGTTCGTTTTAATGAACAGTATATTTCTTATATTTGAACAAACTTTAAAAGTGTTTCAAAAGTTGTATACACATATACATAATTAATATAGGGCATTTACACTATGTTTCTCATGCCTCTACACATGCATGTATGTTTTCTGTATTCCTGAATCCTGTGTTTGGTTATATGAAAATAACCAAGGCTGGAGTGCAAGAGCTGACCAAATAGCTCAGCGGATGAAAGAACCTCCTTAGACATGCCAGGTGGGCGCTATCCCCATGGCACACTGAGATGGTGAATGAGATTAGGCATGGTGGCCTGCACTTGTAATCCCAGATCTTCGGAGGCTGAGCACAGGCAGGTCACTATAGGTCTCATCTATGTAGTGAGACCCTGTAGAGCCTGTGGACCTTATATTAAAAATACAAAAGAAAAAAAATGTGTCCAAATATCAGAAAATATAAGCTGAAGTATGAAAGCAACAATGTCCTTTTTCTTGTCATTTCCATCACAATTATTATTTTAACATTCACATTGTTTTAGATAGGACACATAATCTCAATACAATTTCAAATATACAGGACGATATATGCATGTATATCATGTAAATGGATATATCATATGCGTGAGACTACCTGGAACCAAATGACTCCTGGAATACTGAATAATGACTGTATCCTTCAGAATTTTCTTAATGATTCATAAAATTTTATTTGAAAAATGATCTTGTACAATGTGACTTACAAGCATTTTTACCAGTGTAAAATTGGTTCCTTTATGATAACTTTTCTGTACATATATTTGTGACACGCATTACTTATAATTTTTATATGGTAACTTTTAAGATTTGTGTCAAAAATAAGGCATATCTCAGAAAATTCAAAGATGCACTGGTACATATCCCCTACTTCTTTATTTTTGTTACTTTTAGCTAACTTCTCGTGTTTCAGGAGTTTATCATGGTATAAGCTTTAAGATATGAGTTCAGCTTTATGCTCTGCCTCACATACACTCACTTGTCAAAATCATGCAATGAATAATTCATTCTTGTCCTCCCACATTGATGCAGTAAAATCCCTGATGGATCTGGGTCACTCTTAGATATTTTTTACCCTGTTCTGCTGCTCAATTTTGGGAGCAACACAGTTACACACAGCGAAACTTACTCAGGAATTATAATTTACGTTATAATAACATTTTCCCATATGAGATAATATACTATTCCCACTTAATTTCCCTAAATCTTTAGATTTATATGCATCTATTCTGCACATGAATTTTCACTTCTGTAACTGCTGAACCCATCCAAGGTAAAATATAGTACATGCTAGTGATTAAAAATATGGTAACTGGGGATGGGGAGATAGCTCCATGGCACAAGTGCCTACCTGGCAAGTGCAAGGTTGTGAGTTCAAACCCTGGTAGTGCAAAAAAAAAAAAAAAGTTAACTATATAAATTACTCAGAATTTTCATCTTCATATTATTAGATTCAGTTATTTCTTTCAAATAACATTGTATTATGATCCCAAACATGAATTAGTATAGCATGTAAAGTATGAATTTCTGAATGTGGAAGATGAGGTAGAGAAGAAATACTGTTGAGGAAATTGGTTAACCCTGCCAGCCTAGAACTTTACCTTAATGTAGAAGAGAGATCAAAGATACATACAAGAAAAGTTCTTTACACTAATTAATTGGCAAAGAATATTTATTTTCCCTTAGTACAATATACATTTGAAAATTAAATATAGTTTCCTTTGAATTCTGACTATGAATTATATCTCATCAAAAATATTAAGAAGTTTCCTAGACAATTCATTCTTTTTATCTATGAAATTTTTATATTATTTTTATTTATAGTGTGAAAACTTTCTTAGATAACCCAGACAGTTTAACACATGTCTTATTCGTTCTTATACCTAACTTACCACATATCAGGTGATAAGTATTATAGTTGCTTTTGCTTCATGATCCTTATTTCAATATTGGATGTTCTTATTATGTGTGTAAAATGATGATGATGATGAGAGATGATTTGTGACATGTACATTCTTGAACCAGTGTTTTTTTTTTTATTTAAAAGATCTCCTTAAATATCAAACTGATAAAAATTACAATGGAATTTGTAAAGCATTAGTCATATTATTCAACAAAAAATGCAGCTAAGACAATGAATGTAATAGATTATAATCAGATTTATAAGTTTTTTTGACAGTCATTCTCTTCTAAGGACAAGATCCATAGGATTTTATTTTATTTTTTAAATTAATTTCTTTGCACCAGCCTCCATCTATTTCATTTACTTAGAATCTGGCTAAAGAGTCAGAGAAAAGCAAAGCAAATAATAGCACACTGAAGTATATCTCAAATTATAGGGGAAAAATCCATACTTGGACTGGTATTTTATAGCAATGTCTTTTTTCTGAATATCAGAAAATTATTTCTGAAATGAAAATGTAACATGAGATTAATACCATTATGCACTGAAAATATTTTTTACAAACTTAAATGAATATAACAATAAAAATTGTCTAAAATAACCATGAAGAACAGTCTACAGATCAGTCTTATTATAGTTCACTCAGTTTCAAAATCAAAAAGCTTATATTCATATAATTAGAATTCTCACAGTATAATGGGGTAAGTAATAAATATTTAAATTATAAATTTCTGAATCAAGTTAAAATTTTTGCACCACATTTCCAAAAAAAAAAATGAAAATTTTGTACAAGAAATAAGAATAAAATCATACCGGCATACACAAGAATGAAATTGTCCAAAACTAATTGTAAAGACAAAAATCATTAAAACATATACATAGAGAAAATATTGGCTATGCAAGAAAAAAGTTAAATGGCATCTTATTTTACATTAGAAAAAAAAGATCAAGTGGGTAAGAAACTAGACTTACTTGTTCAAAGGATTAAAGAACAAGAAGATCTGTCCTCACTGAATTTTATACTTAGCAAACATATGTTTGAAAACTAAAAGCAAAATATTTCCAGTTATACGAACTCAAATATTCTAAAACTCTCAGATGTATCATATAGAAAACAACAAAGATCATAATCTAGAAGACGAGAAATTGCTGTATGATTCTGGATTAAGGATAAAGAGTTCTAAAACTGGCAGTTATGCAGGACTATTTAAAACATAATTATATTAGACAAACCAATGTAAAAGCCATTGAATGTTTCCACAAAACATCAATCTTATGTCAAGTGCTATACATATTTTCTTCGTGTGTGAAACAGTATAAATCATAAAACAAAAATTAAAATTAAACATTCAGAAAATTAAATATTAATTAATTCAAATTTAAATTAAATGTTTCAGAATAATAATCAAAAATTGATATTAAATTGTGAGTCCAACTAAGAGGCCATAATGTAGTATACCATATGTACGAATCTGTGATCAATTCAGAGTACTTACACAGTATTTAATTTATTTAATATACAAACATATCAACTAAGAAAAGTTTTCGTGGTAGTAAAGAATTACTAAGAATAAAATATAACAAAAATACTGCAATGGCAATTATATGACTAGCATTTCTAACAGTTTGGAGATAGGATATTGTCCAAAGTTCTAGTTTGTGGTGGATGTGGACACTGTCCATGATGCTTACTGCTGGCCATGTGGCACTTGTGGGACTGAGCTATTGCCTTTTCCTTGATATCCACCCTGCAATCTCAGGCAAAATTATGACCCATAGAGTAAAGGAGAAGTCTATTTGTAAAGTATACTGATGGAAATATTTTGCTGCTGTATACAAAAGAAAAATTGAAAGATTGCTGTTGCGTACCTCTTTTTCTCCTGCGTTTAACTGTTTGCCCTATTTGATGGGTTCTTTCCATTCTCATTCATGAAGCAGTGGTCATTTTGATCCCACTGTAGGAAATCTTTTAGTAGTCTGTGTAGGGTTGGCTTTGTTGTCATGAATTATTTAGTTATTCGTTGTCATGAAAGTATTTCACTTCTCTATTAAATTTGAGAGGTTTTCAGGGTATATTAATCTGGCCTGGAATTTATTTTCTTGAAAGACTTGAAATATTTTGCCCCATTCTCTTCTTGACTTGATGGTTTGTGAACAGAATTCTGCCATTATTCTGATGGGATTTCCTTTAAATGTGATCAGTTTCTTTTCTCTAGTACCTTTTTAGTGTGTATTTCCTGTACTGAAACTCTGGGATATTGATTATTGTATGCCTAGATGTAGTTTCAATTGAACTGATGTTATTTTGGTTTCTACATACTTCAGTTAACAGAGTGTCAGATTGATTCCCCATACGTGGGAAGTTTTCTGCTGTTACTTCTGGTCATATCCTTTTTTTCCTGTTTTATATTTCAGTTTTTAAATTTTTAAATTGTAAATTTTGTCAATTTTTATTACTTTTAAAAAGAACAATGCAATCATTTCAAAATACGTTACTACTACATCCTTGATAATTAATACAATGGATATTGTTGTCCTTGTAGTAGTTATTCAGAGTACAGGATGCAGAAATGATAATTTTTCTACTTTATGTTTTTACAAAAATTGCTTCTCATTGAACTAAGAGAAAGTAGTTGTATACATTGTGCGTATTCAACAATCATAATGGGTTATTGATAGAACTGGCAATGTCAGAAGCTGTTAACTTGAGCCTTTTACAACTCAGCATTTTTTTTTTTTTTTTTTTTTGTGTGGGACCAGGGTTTGAACTCACGACCTTGCACTTGCCCAGCAGGCACTTGTGCCTCGGAGCTATCTCCGCAGCCCCTACAACTCAGCATATTAATCTGGCTTTGATTTTTATGCCTTATGGTTAAACTATTTTGCTGAGTGATTAAGTCCAAAGTAAAGCAAGAACTATATAACAAAACATGTACCTTTTGTATCTGCCAAGGTCAGTTAAATCCCCTCAGGATTTACCGCATAACCATGTACATTGTTAGTGTCAGCCATATGATTGAGTCATGGCCATTGCTTGACTAGTTTGCTCTGTGTGAAAGCCTGAGAGAATGTTTTCATTCTAGGTGACTCTCTGTAGGCACACTATATATTGTCAATCCCTTTCTTCTGTAGCCCCATAATCTCCTTGAACAGAAAATTTGGCACACCACTGAGTTATAGGATATTATAGCACAAGTTCTCTTATGTCCTGAGTCCTCACTGACCTTGAAGAGCTAGGACAAAAATGTTGGCTATCCTTGTAACCCTTCTTTTTCTTCAATTTTTGGTCTGCAAACTTATATTCTTAACCCTCCAGAAGAGAAGCTTAGTGATATTATTACTCTATAACATAGGTTCTTGAGCTTAACATCCCTATCTTTCTGAATATCAAACATCTTAGACTTAACAAGGAACTGGTATTTTCCCTCGATTATTGATATTCTAAAGCATTCCTATAGAATGTGATAAAAACAGTTATACATTTTTACACAGAAATTTAGAAATCTAAGCATATACAAAATTATAGCCAGTCAATCTTATGGCATTTTTCCTTGACTCTTACTCTTTTTTAATACTGTTTTTTGCTTTCTTGTAAAACAACAATTTACTCGAGAGAGAGGATAGCAATAAGTGAAATTACATTAGAAGCAGCACACATCTAAAAGACCAGAATGACCAGCATTTCAAGCATAGATTAGTGTTACACATTGCTATTCTCAGTATCAAAAACCTGTTGAAGAATCTTAGGACCATTGTCTTTTTCATTTTGTGTATACAAGTGCATGGATTTTCTCCTGCTATGTTTCCAAACTTTTCTGCTTGCTGTCTCTTCATTGTTGAACCCTTAAGTTCTTGATTTTCCATTCAGCTGTGTTATGTGTTTCCATTTTTATTTCTTCTTCTATGTTCCTACACTAGGGAGCCTGTGTGATAGTTATACATGTAGGTTTGGTTTATTTCACTTAATGAGTATATCTTCATGATATATCCAATTATATATGAAGTCTTTCAGTTTCTCATTCTTTACAACTTTATAATATATCCCATTGTATAAAAATACCACATCTTTTTCAACCATTCTTCAGATGATGGGTATTTTGGTTGTTTCTAGGATCTTCCTATCCCAAATTGGGCTGCTATAAACATACATGCACAGATATCACTGTGTTATGATGTTTTCAGTTCTTCTAGGAAAAAAATTCCATTAAGGGGAGAGCTGAATTGAATGGGCTTTCCAGTTCTACTTCTTAAGGAGTCTCCACACTGATTTCCATATGGTTTCACCTGTCTACATTTGCACAAGAATTGGAGAAATGTTCCTTTTTCCCTACAGCCTCTTCAGAATTAGTTGTTGGTTGTTATCTTTAAGATAGCCATTCTTTCTGTGGTGCGATGGAGTCTATGTGTTGCTTTAATTTGCATTTCACAGATGGTTAGCGATGTGGAGCCTTTCTTCATGTATTTTTAGGCTTGTTGAATTTCTTTCTCTGAGAAGTGTGTGTTCATCTCAGATGCCCATTTCTGGAGTGGATCTTTGAATTTTGGGACCCTAGTGTTTTTTTTTTTTTTAAATTTCTTTATAAATTCCAGATAGAAGACCTTTGTCTAAATACTATTAGTTAAAATGTTTTTGAAATTTGTGGGTTTTCTTTTCACTCTGTTGGTAATTTATATATATATATATATGTATATATATACTAAAAGAATATATATATATATATACTAAAAGTATCTCAGATGGAGAGGTCCCAGTTGTTGATTCTTTCAAGTGTTAAGCATGCTTTTGTTTTTCCCACGAAATGTTTGCATACCCCAATGTCTAAGATTTCCTCCCACTTTCTCTTCCAGGATATTTAGTGTTTCTGTTTTAACGTTTAGACATTTAATCCATTTTGACTTTTGTTTTGTCATTCAAATGGCAATCTAGAATAGAATATCAAATGCTTTAAGGTTTTTAGAAGATATTTCCCAAAGCAGATTTTATCCTATTTGTAAACTACAATGACTATAAGTTTATTTTAGAATATTAAATTTGTTCTAAATTCATTAGAATATTTTTAGCTGTGAATATTAATTCACTTTAGAATTAATACCATCAACTCCAGGAGCATAAAATCCACATTTATTCCAATAATATAATTTAGATACTTGTGCTAAAAGTATATTCTCATTCAAAATATTGTTATTTTCACTTATTTTATTATCGTTGTAAAAGCAGAAACAATTAAATAGATTCACTGAAAGTGAAGTCCAAGCATTATATGTTTCATTCTGTTTTAAAATATTATTTATTTATTTGTTGTTTGTATAATGTAAGGTTTTGCTCTGCAGCTTGGACTCAGAGTGGTTCCCCTGTCTCGGCCTCTCCAGTGCTGGGAATCCATCACCATGCCCAGTTTTGGTGGTCAGTGTGGTGCACCCAGGATTCCGGGGTCCACACAGCATGCAGTACTAGGGATCAAACCCAGGTCGCTGAGCTTGCCAGTTGGTGCTTAGACCATCAAACTCTCTTCCCAGCTTCTGTTTTTCTTCTTACAAATTGAAATTTTTCTATTTTTACTTTGTAGATTCCAGTTCTCTTTATGTTCTTGCTCCATGACTTTAATACTTGAATCTGAAATGAATTAGACTAACTTTTTAAAAAGTGAAATAGTGAGATACTTTTCTTACCTAAAACAAAGTATGTCTGGATTCTTGTCAGTTAAAAGAAATTGGAAATATTTTTCTGGTGTCTAAATTTCAAAAATGTTGCTTAATTTTAGACTGATATTGGTACAAAAACTCAAGTACAACTCCTTATTTCAATAGAGTGTCCTTTATTTTGTAGTAAAAATGCAAACTATATATGACAATGGGAGGAATATTTATTACATTTTGTAAATTAGAATAGCGTTTAGCATCAGAGACTATTATCTTGCTTTTTGATCTTGTAAACACCTCACTAGATTACTATCTTTAGCTATGAAGCAGGTATATTAACTGAAGATTCCAGAAAACTGTGGTATAGATCAAAAAGTATTTACATGTATGTTCCCATCAGTATATTTCCTATGATGGAATATATTTCCCATGTAGATAAATCAATTTGTCTTTCTAGTGTACTGTCCTCCTCTACCTGAAGTCAATTTTGCACATTAAAATCAATCATGAACAGCTTAACCCATGTATTCAAAAACATATCAACATAAGTCATTTGCATATTGGTATTAGCACAAATTCTGCTTCCTCCTGATACTGTTACAATTCTCACATCTTTGAATTTAGCTGTGCAGAAACAGAGAGGACAGCATAATATCCTCCAGGTAGGGCATCCTATGTTCTATCAAGATATGTCTCCAGATAGGCATTGTTGTACACACCTGTATTCCCACAATATGAGAAGCTAATGCAGAAGGGTTTTAAATTAGGGCCATGTATTGTAACAAAACCTCATCTCAAAATAAACAACAAAAACAAACAAACAAATAATAAATTGTGGACACAGTTCCGTGTGAAAGTCATGGATTGAATCTCCAATTCTTAAGGAAAGACAATGTCTCTATAAGTCTAGACTGTCTGTGCTTTTGTAATTTTGTTCAAAAGGTGGAGTCAAGTGAAAAATTTAAGAGTTGAAACAAAGCAGAGGAGGACAAATTGTGAGACAGAGAGTATGGGAGTATCTGACAACAAAAGCAATAGCAGCAGTGGCAGTTGCAACTGATAAATCATCAGCTTAGTCAGTTCTAGTGTTTCCCGCATGCACCCTAAGGCAAGAATGTTAAAACTTAAGAACTCTGTAGGACTATGAAGGTCTTGCCCTTACAAATAGCTGAAAAGTACAGAGACACTGAAACTGCCACTGAAGTAATAATGTAATCCCCGTGGCATATCTTGGATACAATGAGGCAATAGGTGCCATTCATATTCCCTTGCTAGTGCTGCCATAACAAATAGGCAGGGTGGCTTAACAGAAGAAATTTGTTGTTGCAATTCTAGAAGTTGAAAATCCTAAATCAAGTTACTGACAGAGTTTGGATTTCTCTTCTGGGTTATGTAGGCAACTATATCTGTATCTGCATATGACCTTTCCAATATGCGCTGGACCCTCCTTTTTCTCCTATCATTTATGGAGACACACACAATCAGACTTGTCCCCGTATCCCCTTAATGCCCTCATTGACCTTTAAAAATACCTTTAAATATCTTGTCTCAAAATATACTCATATTGGGTATGGAAGACTTACTTGGGCATGAGTAATGTAGGGGCCACAATTTAGATATAAGCACCATGAAAATCACCTGTGAATATTTTGAGACTGGAGATAAATGTACTAGGGACTCACAGATTTGTGGTTGTACTAATAGAAATAATCAGTACTGTAGGTGAATGATACACAACTGCTCTCCAACAATTGTTAAGGATGTTTAAGAAAGTGAACTGAGAAAATTATGTTAATGAAACCCAGAGATACAAACACTCAAAAGAAAAAAGTACACATCATGAGATTATAATAGATTTATTGAAAATATTTTTGGTACTCATAGTAATTCAATTTACTGGTTTCTCACCTAGCAAAGTCTCTTCTCCTTTTTCAGAGTTTGTTATGAAAAATATCTCGGTTTGGCATGCATCTATTTCTGAATGCATTTGACCTAAAGGGCATGTTAAATACATTTAAAATCTTCAATATAAAATACATTTAATTCTAGGATATTGAAATGTTTACTCAGTGACCTCTTTGTTTGTTTTATTACTACATGTTCATAATGCAAAACATTCATGCTGAAAAGACCTGCTCTATTCCTATCATATTATTGCAATAGATCAGTGACTAAATACTTCAACTGCAGAATTACTGAACATGCAACAGGATTATCCTCTCAGAGAATAAATCCAAACCTGGAGGTCTTGATAAAGGGAATGAAGTGTGCTTCCGTGAACAGCTCCAATCAAATGTCAGAAAGGTACTGGATGAATTGTGTTGCTATAGGATTAAACATATTGTTGCCTGCTAGATTCTGCTCAGCGGATTTTTCTTTTCTTGTTAAGCATGCTCATCAATGTCAGATTTCATTATGCTGGTGACAGGTGAAGTAGGTTAAAACCAAAGTGCATTATAATAAAGATGTACAGACATCTTTGGCTTTTCTAAACTCATTGTTTGCAAATATGGCTCAAAAATACCATGAAAAAGATGAGAAATACCCTCCTGAATGAACAGCTTGTTTTCCTGTAGGTGAAGATGACATCTCCTGTTATTTATTCTCTTTGTTTCAAAATCTGGCATTACATAGCCGAGATTCTGACTATCTTATGAAACTGTGATTAAATGAAAAACTCTGCCTAAATAACTACTACACATAAATCAGTGAGAGTTGTCAAGATTATCTATTGTGTGTCAACAAGTGCAGAGTTAGCTCAAAATCAGTTATGTCTCACAATATTATCTGTTGAGAATACTTGGTTAAAGGGCAGGGAAGCTACATTGACCTAACGATGATGACAACGACGACGACGACGACGACGACGACGACGACGATGATGATGAGGATGATGATGATGATGATGATAACAATAATAATAAATAATTCAATGTTTGGAAAATATTGAATTATCAAAGTACCGATTTGAAATCACATCTTTTTAAGACAAGAATGACTTTCTCTTTTCTCTAGCGCCATGGTTCAGACTGATTGCAAAGAGTTAGGTGAACATTATGAAATTCAGAAATAACTTTAATAGCAAGAAATCTATTAGTGAAAATAAACATATCCAGAATAGAAAAAGGTCATCCTAATGAAAAGCAGGTAAGTATGGGTGTGCATATTACTGTAGAGTGAAATAGAGGTAGGAGGTAGAGGAAAGTAAGAGTGGATTTATAGGGGAGGTGAAGAGCTTGCCTGCCTCTGAGAAGGAATGTGAAATTGGAGAAGCAGTTACTTCATGCTTAGCCTTTTTGACCGTATTATGAATGTGACCTCATTGTTCTGATTAATGAAACATGTACATCTAACAGTCTTTGACTCTGTATTACTCCAATTTCTGGTCACTGGGATGCTATCCTCAACTCGCACTACTGAAGGAGAAGTGGTTGGTTTTGCTCCTCATTTCAGAGGATTTTATGCATGACACTGATCCCAAGGCAGGAATATCATAGCAGAAGACATGGAGCAGCAGAGATGTTTAGTTCATGACATCTGGGAAGCAAATCAAGAAAACAGCACTGTGAGACAGAGGCCAGAGACCAGGTATAGCTCCCAAGTTCGTACCTCCATGACCCACCCAAATGTACCCAGAGTGTGTTTCAAGCTGCTTATCTGCCTCCACTGTGAAAAGCTCCTTCAGTAGCCCTGTCTTTGGGAAAGCCACTGTCAATGGGAATTCCTAATTTTTTGGAAGATACAGTGTAGTAACAGCATACAGATTGTCAATATGTAATATTATGTTGACATTACATTAGACTGAGATTTTCTTTGGGATGAGGGATCAGCCTTAATCATTTTTGAAATCTCAGCACATAGTCCAGTTCCTAGCTGCTAAAAGACATCTTATAATTTGCTTTTTCTCAAGTCAAAAAATATTAAATAGATGTGACACCTTATCTAATGTAACATAAAGTTCAAACAGCCTATAACTATAGGTTACAGCTAGCTAGCAACGAGCCTCTGTTGTCCCACCCTTCCATTAATATTATGTTATCAATGAAGTATCTGAAGAGATTTAATGTCAAAATTTGATACTGTATTATAGGTACTTTATGGTGTTTATTACATTATTCTCTTGCAAACATGCAAGGTTAAAAGGTGTAGAATGTTCTTTTACTTTATTTCACTATTTTGATTGTTTGAGGTATAACTTACAAATGGGATAAATTTTTTTGCACTTTGACATATACTTTTAGGAAATTACAACCTAATTTTCTATCTGATTAATTTATAAAGCAATTCTAGCTCCCTCATAAATTTCTACATATCTTTTTATAATCAAATCTCCCAATGCTTACAATTTCTGAAAAAAATATGATTTCAACTATGTCTTTTATTTTCAAGAATGTATGTAAAATACTTTATACAAAAATGAAGGGAAGCTTTGACTTAGTATACACAATTCTGATTTTTTTATTTATTACTTTTTATTTGTTTCTTTTATTGCTACATAGCATTCATTTGATTACTAAGGTTAATTCTTTATTGATTATTGATTACTCAGGTTAATTCTTTATTACTTAGGTTAATTCTTTATTGATTATTAATAAAGTAAAAGTGAATGTTCATATAGTACTTTTATGTAAGCATTTTATTTTTCTTTTTAGGGATAAGTAAACAAGTTTGTAAAGTAAACAAGTTTAAATCAAGAAAGAAGACACTGCTTCCTAAACTGATTAAACCAATATATACAACAGTACTGCATGAAGAGTTCATGTTCTTTGCACAATTAGCAGTTTTGTATGTTTTGTTTTGTTTGTATGTTTTCAGTTTTTCTAAATAGGAATCTAGGAGGAATTCCTTGTTCTTTTTGAGCTTCTTGACTAAATCCAAATTTGAAGATGCAATATCAGCTATTTCTATCTATACATATTTTGTTAATATGTTCAGTCAAGCATTTATCCTATTTTTGAATTAACCATTTTCCTTGTTTTCATGTATTTTTGAGAGTTCATATTACATTCTTTAAGGGACTTTTTTTGTTTTGTTTTGTTTCAATGTATTTGGTTGTTATAGGGCTCACTGCACAGTTTGGACTCAACGTGATCCTCTTATTTTCAGCCTCCCCAGCACTGGGATTACCAGCATGCACCATCTTGACCAGTCTCTGTGGAAGGCTCAGGGCACTCAGGGGCATGGTCAGCATGGCATGTGGTTCCAGGAATCAAACCCAAGTACCTGTCAGATTGTTGTAGTTTGTGGTTTACACTGGGAAAAAATATAGTACAGAGCACTTAACTGTAAGATTGTTTATAATGGTCACCCAAAGAGTCATACAGAAAAAGACTGCAGGAAACCTGTCCACACACTAAAGACCAAATAATTCATGTGATGGTCTGAGTCCCATAATGTCCTGCATGTGTCCCACTGAACATATAGAGCTCATAATAGTGCTCCCCTACAAGTTTAACTGGAGTCCAAGAGACCATGACAGTGTCTCAGGCTGGCCTGTTTGACAGATCTGCAACATGAAGGCCCAGAAGCCAGTGGTGGAAGCTAGAAAGTCTGTGCCAATGGGACGAAGGTTCTGTTCTAGCAGGTTGAGGGATCTACCTTAAAGTGAGGATGCAATGCTCAAAGTATGAACTAGAGCTCCACCAAACATTACCCCAGCCATCCTCAACAACCGCAATGTCCCGAGCTCTCCTGAAGATAACAGCCATGTCCATACCAGAAAAGCTAAGCAGTGCACCATCTTCTCCTCTGGATCCAGGAAACAATACCCAAGGTGAGGACCAGAGCTCCCCAAACTGAACCGTAGTCATTCTCAGCCACAGTAAGATCTTGAGCTTCTTCAACAATGAGAATAGCCGAGTTCATGAGAAAAAAACAGCACAACAAGCTCCTCCAGGAGAAGTAACAGCTTCCTACAGCTTCCAACAGCTCCCACAACTTCCTTTCTTCTCCTCTGCTCTGCCTCCTATGCTGCTGGTCATAATCCTCAAGAGGCCCTCTGACACCCAGCAACACACTGATTTGGTTCAGCTGGATATTATAAGTTGATCACCAGTTGTCAATCTGCCACACACGTAGATAAAATTATATCAATTTTGTCCTGCAAAACAGACCATCTATTACCTAATGACAATAAAATTTATTATCACGGAGAATCTACCTCACTTAAAGTAAATATGGTTCAATTATAGATCTATTTTAGAGTTCTTAAATAGTAAGATCTATTTTTATCTTTCTAGAGAGGCATTGGTGGTAATATGTATTAATGGAAAATTTTGTATCTTATAGATTTTTTTAGGAATGTGATTTTTTGTGCTGGGGAGATAGCTTAGTAGAATAAGTGTTTGCCTGGCAAGCGCAAAGCCTGAGTTCAACCCCCAGTTCTAAAAAAACAAAAATGAATGAGATTCTTTTTATCTAAAAAGAGCTTGATAATTAGATAGTAATCCCTTTATCTCCTTATATAATTGAACACTAAACATCTGTCTAACCCAGTTAACCAAAGTTTACATTACATTTCATTCTTCCAAGATATACACTGGCCGAGGATTTAGCTCAGTGGTGCAGGGCCTGCCTGGCAAGCAAGAGGTCCTCCCAGTTTTATTCCCTATCCCCGCAAAAATACAGTTTGAACCATCTGTGGTGAACTTCAAAATACGTAGTCTTATGTACTTTACTCACTTCCAAAGTGGGATAATTCTACACAGAACTGTCTGGCATGTCATAGACAGTGATTCATTTTAGATACTTGGTAGGTGTTGTTTTAAATAGTATAGTGTACACCTACCACAGTTTTGAGAGTTGAAAATCAAAGCACCGCACGCTTAGATTTAAAATGTCATCCTTCATCTATTAGGGATTGCACGTATATAACTGGGAATTATTCTTCACATTTGCCTGTCTGTTCTATAGAACCCACTTTTTTTTTAGTAAGCTTAATCTCCATCAGGTTCTTAGAATTTATCTTCTTTCTTCATTTACTTCCAATGCCTGTATCATAAGCCAAGCGTTTGCCTCCGCTACCCAAAATGTTGTCATCACTATCTTCAGAATCACTTGTTATATCCATTCTTCCTCACTGCAGTGCATTGTGCTTTTCAATGCTCAGAGAAATCATTTAAAATTTAAATATTATCACGCCCCTATGTTTTTAACTTCGCAATATATTGAAAGCATCTAAACTCTAAACTAGTTAAAATGACTTTTTAAACTGCACACTTTAGACCCTCACTACTCCGTTGTCACTCCAGGATATTCAAATTCTTGATATTTTGCTAGATATTTTTCCTTTAATTTCCTCACAACGTCATCTTTTCCCCTCATTAAAATCTTCTGTATGCACTGCCTTTGCTCTGAAGCACCATTCCTGCTATTAGCTTGAAGTCTATCAGGCATTACCTTAGATGTTAATTCCTTCGGCATCTCTTCCGCACCACCTTTCACTATGCTCCAAATTGGGAAGGGAAAGTTGATCTATTCATTTTATACTCAATTTTCTTATTCTGGGAACTTATCACACTAGAAATTATCTTTTCATTGTATAATTATATTTTAATAACTTCTTTCATGAATAAACTGAAACTCAATTTAAGCAGTAATTCTTATACTGAAAAACAGAAGTACTTTTGAGAAGCCAGGCTCTTAAGATAAATGGAAAAATAATTTTTATGAGAAAAAGTTGGTTGAATTTTTAAAGAAATACCATACTACCAGATGGAGATTTTTTTAAGGAAGGCTTCTTCTAAATAAACATGCAAATCATTTTTCGAGATGATGCTAACATTCCTATAAAGTTTAATACTTGGAAAAAATGTATTTTGTGAAAATCTCGAGGACAATTGCTTGAGGGAGGGCCTTTCCTTTTACACAGGGCCTTGTTATGTAGTTCAGGCTGGACTTCAACTTACTATGTAGCCCAGGCTAGCCTTAAACTCAATAGTCCTCCTGCCTCAGCCTCCAAAGTGCTGTGAAAACAGGTGTGCACCAACATATGTGAATCAAAGCACAATTTAAATGGCTTTTTATGGTATGTTTAGGGATTTAAAAATTCATAGCATATCATGTGAATAATATCCTGGAGTCATTGTGGACTTATCAGGTCCACAGTCCCCCAAAGGAGTATGCAGTAAGTGTAAATAACACAGACAAATGGAATGATTTCAGGGCTCTAGGAAGATAAATGCCCCTCTCACAGAACTTGAAAATTTTTTCAGGGTGAAGATGAAGACCTTCTCTGGGTGGCTTTATTTATGTAGCTGTCATAAGAAGGGAAAGGGATACTCAAAGGGTGGGAACCACTCAAGTACTTCTCCAAGTAAGGCATTAAGTTAATCCACTGGGAATGAGATGCCTGAGGCTACAATCTTTGACTAGTTGAACTTGGATACAGGTGTCTCAAGGCCATGACCTTGTCTTAACCTTTTAGGATTCATGGCTTTACCTGCTATTACAGGCCTCAATAAGGATTAGTGACACATACAGGCTCACTTAATACAAGGGTCAAAGCTTAGGACAGATTCACAAGGAAACACAGTAATGCAACTGATTAATTTGAATCCTGCTCAGAGATATTTCTTGTTGGGCTCCATCAAAGAGCTGAGTTGTTCATGTAATAGATGGTAAGAATTTCTTGAAATAGCTAAATCAAGTATGTGCATTATTTGCCAGCAGAGTGGAATTTTCATTCATTAATTGATTTTATTATAAAGCATACTGACAAATTGTTTTGAAATTCATGAAAGCTTTGTTTGCCCATGAATTGTGCACAAACCTCAAGAATGTATATGCGTTTCTTAAATTTATCATTCTTTCAAATGTGAAGGGGGACATTAAAACTTGATACTTTCAAAGACTAAGCAAATTTTTTGCTTCAGTGTAAGAAGACTAAAACTCTGTTAGACATAAAATTTCAGGAAAAAAGAAACTTGTTCAAAGAAAAAGTATGTAAATGCCCAAATATAAATTAACTTTTCAGTTTATACTGATATATTATTGAGCTCAAGAAACATGACAGTTTCTCTCTCTGTCTTGCTCTCTTTCTCATTCTCTCTCGCTCTGTGTGTGTGTATGTGTGGGTCTGTCTCTGTTTCTGTCTGGATTTATAGAAAAAAGAGCTACATTATAGATAGAGATAGAAATGCATACATGAGCAGCACACATAACTATTCTTGCAAGCTTAAACAGATTTTGCATCAGAAGTGTTCTGTCATTCAGCAGTAATTCCTCTATTTTATTTTGTCCAGAGAAATTTGATTGTTTCCAGTTAGATCCCTTCTCCCTCACAGTTGCACACCTGCTTACTCATCTCCATGCCTTGCCAGGTAGCTATCCATTAAAATGAGAAAGCATGATATCCTATATCTTTAATGATTTGTAAAGTATCTGGAAAAGATAATTGCTAATTTGTTTTGTTATGTTTTATTTATGAGAGCTGTACTTCTTAATTCATTCATTCCAGCTAGAGAGTTTGATTTTTGTTAAATGTGCATGTACAACTCTCAAAGGCTTCTGTCCTAAGAGTTCTACTGGATGAACAAAGAAAAACAAGAAGATTGACTTTATTTTACAAAGTAGGATAAGCAGTCAAAAGTTAAAAAGTACATACAGATAGACCCATAAAAATAAATGAATGTGTGAAGAATGAATAAAGTCAAAATTGATATCAAAGTTCAGAGCCTTCATGTCTAGAAGTATACTGTCAGAAAGTTAATACTAGGAACAAATAACCCTGAGGGGATTTCACTGACCTTGTCAGACAGCAAAAGTTACATTTTTAGTTACACAGGTCTTGCTTTAACTTGGTCTTAACCACCCAGCAGAAAAATGTAGCCACGAGGTATAAAAGTGAGGCTATATTAATATGCTGAGCTGTATAGTAAGCTCACATCAACAACTTCAAACAATTTCCAGTTGTGCTGACAACCTATTACTATTACAGACTATTGGACTGTATTGGGTTATTTTGCTGAATTCAAGTACCTATAATCTTTGATCTAGCATCAAGTAGGAAAAGGTCCTCTAAAGATTTCTCCAAATATAGCTTCTTTAACTGCAATGAAACACCCATCTCTGACAAAATAAAACAGAAAAGGGGGATATAAGTAAAGGAGTGTTTAGTTCATTGAGTAAAAAGGTTTATACTAATATTGTTTAGACAAGACAAAATGTTTGCATCTTGTCCTCTGAATAACTACTAGGAAGACAACAATATGTAATGTATTAATTATTGTAACTGTCCTACTAACTTGTTTTAAAACTGTTTCATTGCTCTTTCATTTTTTCTCACTAAAATGAATAAAAAATACTGTTTATAAAAAAGTATTTTGCTTTACACAAAGAAAAAACTCTAGATTTTGTTTATGCAAATGCCACTGAATTTTAGCCTTTTTGTCAGTTAAATAATGCCCAAGAGTTAAAGTTTTGTCAGTAGAATGCCCAAGAGTTCTGTGACAACTAGAGGTCTGTGTGAAAGCAGGCAGTTTACACAAATAGCAGATACTCAATGAACAGTAGGTAAATATACCTTTCAATTTGGAAGCCGAAGTATAACAACAAGCAGTATAAGGTAGGATTCTGCAGAATCATAGAGGCGAGATATTACTGGCTAATTATGGTATGACTTGGATTGGAGTAAGAGATGGAAAGCTAGCTGAGAACTGGCAACAAAATCAAGAAGACTTCTGGGTTCTTGGGAATCACATCCAAGAAGTAACAAGTAACTTTAGCAAATTATGCACTTATTTTCCATATAATTCTTTGTTTATATGCAATAAATTTGGAACTTAAGAATTTTGGCAAACATTATTATCTGCATTTTAGAATAGATTTATCTTAAGCCAGTAATCCACACATAACGTGCTTAAGAAGTTTGGTACAAAGTTTCTAAGTTATACTACAGTTTCTTTCTTTCTTTTTATTGTGATATAAATTTTTTTAATTTATATTAAAGAGCAAAAAGAGGAGAAAGACAGAAAAAAAGTAACAAGTAAGAGTACATATAGTACAAAATTTCGAAAGAAGAAAATTTAACAATGGTTGGATTACATATTTCCATCATCAAATCGATATAGATCTATAGATATAGTTAAGTAAGACTAATCAATTAACCATTAACATTTTCAATAAACATTAATTTTTTTAACTTTTCAAATGCATTTTGTATGTAAGTCACTCTTCTAAAAATCATGATAGAGGTTGAGAATTCAGAAAGCACAAGGTCCTGTTGATTCCTGGTACTGCCCAAATTTTATCTATCTATCTATCTATCTATCTATCTATCTATCTATCTATCTATTTATTTATTCTTTTGAGTCCATACACTAGGCAGACTATGTGATATTTGCATATGGCATATGTAGGTATGGTTTATTTCACTTATGAGTATACGTTCAAGATACATTCATTTATATATGAAGTCTTCCAGTTTATCATTCCTTATAGCTGAGTAATATTTCATTTTATGAAAATACTACATCTTTTTCAACCATTCTTCAAATGATGGACATTTTGGTTGTTTCCAAGATTTCGCTATCATAAATTGTGCTGCTATGAGCATAGGTGCACAGATATCACTATGATATGTTGTTTTCAGTTCTTGTGGAAAAATTCCCAGTAGGGGGATAGCTGGATTGAATGGGATTTCCAGCTCTAGTTTTTTAAGGAGTCTTCACCTTGCTTTCCATAATGGTTGCACCAGTCTGCATTCCCACCAGCAGTGGAGAAGTATCCCTTTTTCTCCACAATCTCTCCAACATTTGTTGTTGGTTGATTTCTTTATAGTAGCCATTCTTTCTGGGGTGAGATGATATCTAAGTATTGTTTTGATTTGTATTTCACAAATGGCTGGTGGTGTGGAGCATTTCTTCATGTACTCATATGCTTGTTGAGTTTCTTTCTCTGAGAAGTGTGTGTTCATCTCAGATGCCCATTTCTGGACTGGATCTTTGAATTTTAGGACCCTAATGATTTTTAGTTCTTTATAAATTCTAGATAGAAGACCTTTGTCTGAATATTTATAAGTTACAATCTTTTTTAAATTTGTGGGTTGTCTTTTCACTGTATTGATAATTTCTTTGGACGTGTAAAATCTTCTCAGCCAAAGGAGGTCCCATTTGTTGATTCTGTCAAATGTTAAACGTGCATTTTGATTCTTGTCCATGAACTCTTTGCCTACTCCGATGTCTTTAAGATATCCTCTGAAATTCTCTTCTAGGAGGTTTAGGGTTTCTCTTTTAATATTTAGATCTTTAATCCATTTTGATTTTAGTTTAGTGCATGGTGATAGACCTGGGTCAAGTTTTAGTTTTCAACCTGTGGAGAGCCAGTTTTTCCAGCACCGTCTGTTAAAGAGGCTATCTTTCTTCCGGTAAACATATTTGGCACCTTTGTCAAAAATAAGGTGGCTGAGTGTGTTTGGATTTACTTCTGCATCCTCTAATCTGTTCCACTGATCCTCAGGTCTATATTTTCTTGCCAATACCATATTGTTTTTATCACGGTATCTCTGTAGTATAATTTTAGGTCAGGAATTGTAATGCCTCCTGCCTTATCTTTGCTGCCCAGGATTGTCTTTGCAATTCTGAGTCTTTTTTTTGGTTCCAAATAAATTTTAGGAATGCCTTCTCCAGTTCTGTGATGTATGTTGATGGTGTTTTGATAGGGATTGCGTTAAATCTATATAACAATTTTAGGAGTTCGGTCACCTTCAGAATGTTCGTTCTCCTGTCCAGGAGCAGGGAATATCTTTCCATTTTCTGAAATCCTTTACGATCTCTTTTTTTCAGAATACTGTAGTTTTCATTGAAATAGATCTTTTACTTCTTTAGTTATATTTGATAGGAATTGCATTAAATCTGTATAACAGTTTAGCGAGTATGGCCATCTTCATAATGTTGGTTCTTCCCCTCTAGGAGGAGAGAATATCTTTCCATTTTCTGAAATCCTCTAGAATTTCTTTTTTCAGAGTACTGTAGTTTTCATTGAGAAGCTCTTTTACTTCTTTAGTTAGGTTAATTCCTAAGTATTTCACTTTTTGGTGCTATTGTAAAAGCTATTGTTTCTCTAATTTCTCTCTCAGCATGTTTGTTATCTGTATAGAGGAATGCTGTTGACTTTTGTGTATTGACTTGGTAACCTGCTATGTTACTGAATTTGTGTATTAATTCCAGTAGCTTGTTGGTGGAGTTTTTGGGATCTTCCAAATAAACTATCATGTCATCTGAAATAATGATAATTTAACTTCTTCTTTACCTATTTTTATTCTTTTTATTTCTCTTGTCTAATGGCTCTAGCTAATGATTCTAGAACTCTATTGAATAGGAGTGGCGATAGGGGACATCCTTGTCTTTTACCAGATTTGAGAGTAAAAGGCTTCAGTTTTTCCCCATTTAGAATTATGTTAGCTGCTAGATTATCATAGAAGGCTTTTATCTGATTGAGGTAGAGCACCTCAATTCCAATTTGCTGTAGGACTTTGAACCTGAGTCAGTGTTCGACTTTGTCAAAAGCCTTCTCTGCATCAGTTGAGACAATCATGTGATTTTTGGCTTTGACTCTATTGCTCTAGTGTATCACATTTATAGATTTGCATATATTAAATCATCCTTACATTCCTGGGATGAATACTACTTGGTCATGGTGTATAATCTTCTTGATGATTTGTTGTATTCTGGTGGTGAAAATTTTATTGAGAATTTTTGCATCTATATTCATGACAGAAATTGGTCTACAGTTCTCTTTTTAAGTTGTGTCTCTTTCTAGTTTTAGTATCAGTGTAATACTTGCTTCTAGGAATGATTTTGGGAGGATTGCTTCATTTTCAATTTCATTGAAGTGTTTGAGAAGTATTGGGCATATGTCTTCTATAAATTTCTTGTAGAATTCAGTGGTGAATCCATCAGGTCATGGGCTTTTCTTGGTCAGTAGGCTTTTTATTACATTTTGTATTTCATTGGCTGTTATTGGGTTGTTGAGAGTTCTTATATCTTCTTGATTCAGTTTTGGTAATTTGTACCTTTCTAGGAATCTGTCCATTTCATCTGTGGCTTCAATTCTGTGAGAGTAGAGATTCTCAAAGTAACTATTTATGATTCTCTGTATCTCTGCTGGGTCTGTAGTAATTTCACCATTTTCATTCCTTATTGCTTGAATTTGAGTCCTTTCTTTCCTCTTTTTGATGAGGTTAGCTAGGGGCTTATCAATTTTATTTAATCTTTCAAAGAATCAGCTTTTTGATTCATTAGTTCTTTGTATTGTTTTCTTTCTCTCAATTGAATTGATTTCTACTCTAATCTTTATAATTTCCTCCCATCTTTGGGCTTTAGATTTCGTTTGCTCTTCATTTTCTAGTCAGTTTAGATGCTGTATCAGAGTATTGATTTATTCCCATCTGTCTTCTTAATATGTGAGTTCTGGGATTTAAATTTCCCTCTAAGAACTGCTTTCGTTGCATCCCATAAATTCTGATAAGTTGTGTTTGAATTTTCATTAAATTGTAGATATTGTTTAATTTCATCTGTTACCCACTGGCTGCTGAGAAGCGTGTTGTTTAATTTCCACATATTTCTGGGGTTCTTTTGATTTGTCATTTATTTCCAATTTCATTGCACTGTGGTCAGATAGTATGCATGCAATAATTTCTGTTTTCTTGCATATACTTAAGCGTGATCTACAGATTAATTTGTGGTCCATTTTAGAAAATGTCACATGTACAGCTGAAAAATATGTGTATTCAGAAGTGTTTGGGTGGAACACTCTGTGTATGTCCCCTAAGTCCAGTTGTTCCAGGTTCTGGTTCAGGTCTGCTACTTCTTTGCTAGCTTTTTGTCTGCTTGACCTATCTTTTTGGGATAAAGGGATACTAAGGTCTCCTGTTAAGATTGTGGTATTGGGTATGAGATTTTTCGTGTTCATTAAGATTTGTCTTATATAACTTGGTGCTCTCATGTTGGGTGCATACGTATTTATGAGTGTTACTTCTTCATCTTGGATTTTTCCCATAACCAATATGTAGTGGCCTTCTTTGTTTCATTTGACCAAAGTTGGTCTAAAATTTACAGTGTCTGAGAACAAGATTGCTACCCCTTGTAGGGTTGGCTTTGCCATCATGAAATTCTTTCATTGTTCCTTATCATGGAAATATTTCATTTCTCCTCCATACTTGAAGGAGAATTTTGCTGGGTATAGCAGTCTGGGCTGGAATTTGTTCTCATGGAGGACTTGAAGCACTCTGCTCCATGGTCTTCTTGACTTCATGGTTTGTGAAGAGAAATCTGCCATTATTCTGATGGTTTTCCTTTAAATGTCATGTGTTTCTTTTCTCTAGCATCTTTTAGTATATTATTCTTTTGCTAGATTACTAGGATCTTGACTATTATATGTCTGGTTATGTTTTTAGTCAGGTTGATGTTATTTGGGTTTCTGTATGCTTCACTTACCTGAATGTCTGATTGTTTTTTTTCAAATTTGAGAAATTTTCTGCTATTACTTTTGCCCATATTCTTTTTATATCATTTGTATTGACTCCTTCTTTCTCGTTGATTCCTATTAATCTCATGTTGTTCACCTTTGCATCATCTTGCAGATGTTGAATTATTTTTTTCCTGCATCCTGGCTGTTTTTAGGAGGTCCTTTCTTACCTTTTAACTAGCTGAGACTGTGTCTTCAAGATCTGAGATTCTTTCTTCACTTTGGTTCATATGGTTTTGTCAGCTTGTGATTGAGATTTTATTTTCTTGTATATCTTTTTGAAACTGTTTCATGTGATCTATTTCTTTCCTCTATTGCTCAACCAGGGAATCCATCATTTTTTTATTCTCCTCTAATTTTTTATCAATACCTTCTTTAGTAGTACTGAAATCTCTCAGTATAGTTATCCTTTCTCTAGTTCAGGGATTATTTCTCCTTTGTTCTCCTCTCTACCTTTCTGTAGTTGTTCCCTACTTTAGATGCTATTAATTTAGAGAGATCTTTTTTAACTTTAGAGGTTATTTCTGGCATGGTTTCCTCTATACATTTCTGTAGTTGTTTTCTCCACTTCAGAGTCTATTAATTCATGCATTTCTTGTTTTTACTTCACATGTTATCTCTGATCTGATATGTTTCTGCACTTGTCTACCTCAGAATCTATCGATTCAGAGATTTCATCTGCATGATTCTCATTTTTTTGTAAGGTAGTGTCTCGTGTATCTGTTACAGGTGGGCTCGGGACCTGAGATTGCATTTTTCTCCTGCATCATTCTGTATAGCAGTAACTTTTGGTCCAGAGCTGTGTGCCCACGGGTTAGTCATTCAGTCCAGGCTGCTGGTTTGGCTGAGCTGCTTGTAGGCTGGGGGAGGGAGGTCTCACTCACCTGCCAGGCCTCCATGCTGGATAGGCTAAGCTTGTACTGGGCTCGAGGTCTGACTCAAATGGCAGAACTAGTGCTGGATAGTCTATGCTTGTGTCTGGCTGAAGGTCTGACTCACACACATGGTGGACCTAGCTGCTGGGTAGTCTGTGCTTGTGCTGGGCTAGAGGAGGTCTCATGTGGCGGGCCTGATGCTGGATAGGCTGCACTCGAGGCAGGCAGAAGGAGGTCTTAGGTGGGCCAGAGGATGTCTTAGGCATCCAGAAGTCTCAGGCGGACTGGAGGTCTCAGGCACGCTGGAGCTCTTATGTGGGCTGGAGGAGATTTCAGGTGGGCCAGAGGATGTCTCAGATAGGCCAGAGGATGTCTCAGGTGCAAGTCTCAGGTGGGCCAGAGGTCTTAGGCCTCTTTCTTTTTTTATCTATTTATTTATTTATTTATTTATTTATTTATTTATAGGAGATCAAACTCAGGATCTTGTGCTTGCTAGGTAGGAACTTATCCTGTGAGCTATCTCTCCAGCCCTTATACTACAGTTTTTGAGCTGTGTTCAACTAACATAAATAATACAAAATATATTCTGATAAGAATTAGGGCAAAAAGTAGTATATGTCTAAATTTGTTACATTTTTTTAAAAAATTGCCTGAAAGAAAATATTCTTCTAAGAGGCATTTCTGACAAAGCATGCGCTAGTGAGTGTTCTGGTTTCCATGTAAAGTGTCTCTCAGAAGCCACAGATGTTTGGAGGAGGTTTTTGGAAGATGATCGGATCGTGGGGTGCTGTACTCGGGGGCTTGGTAGGATGAGGCAGGTTCCCGGCAGCTTGAACCAGGTATCTCCCTCCTAGATTCCTCCCCGTTTTCTGTCTACTTCCTGGCTTCCTGTATCTATTTCCTCTGCAATTTATTTCTACCATTCTCCTTTTGCGTTAGAGGTAGCTGAGTATGGACTGAAACCTCTAGAAACACTCCCAAATAGCTCGCTCCTCTCTTAACTGGTGGTATTTTGTCACAGCAATGAGAAATGAAATCAAGAGAATGAAAAAAAGTGACTAATGCAAGAGGTCAGGAAAATGCTTCTGCATCAGTTGACCAACTGGGGAGCATATAGCAGTATAGCTTTCAGCATCTTTCTACAGTAATGACCACATTCTCTATTTACCAAGATGAAGTGCTGGAAAATTAAACAGATTAGATTTTATGAGTTGATGAACTCACTTTTGCTCAGTTTTATCTAGTTCTCATTTTTCACAATGATCTAGGTTTCTTTTCTTAATATGCTTTCATACACCCTGGAAGACCCTGAGTCATAAATAGTATTTAATATACTTCCTCCACAAAATTAGTTTACTAGATGCCCTAATATTTTATGTTTGAAAATCTTTGTGCAAAAATAGTTTAGGATATCTGAAGACTTGAAGAGTCTGTTCAGCCATGCATGTTAATAACCTATTTGCCTGAAATAAACAGTAACTGATTTCAGCTCTCCAAGAGAAGCCAATTTCATTCCTTGAATGTACACATAGACTCTGAAGAAGATGAATTTGATTTAAACAGAAATGAACATTTAGACTCACTTCACTGTGTAAATGTTGACATATCTCATCAGCAAACCAAGTAAATGATACAATTCAAGTTGAAGAGGTTTTTCTACCGCAACCTACCATCTCTTTATTACCTAAGAGGTTAACTGGCAAGAGTAAAAGAATATTTATTAGTCTTAAGTCTCATATTTCAGAGTGTTAGGCAGGCTTAGAAAGAAAATACCTTATTTGACCACAAGTATTCATAAATATACTTTGCAGCCATGTGTAATAGAAAACCTGTAGCATGAGTTAAATAATTTTGAAGATGTCAACAATATTTTCAGTCTGCTAATTAGCAACTGCATATATTTGAGTTCATTTTGTGTTCATTTGAAGTATACTAATCAGTTTGCAAATTATAAAATGCAATGCAATGCATTTACCTTTCAAGAAAAGTTTTTCTAGTATATCACCCTTTCATAAACTTACAGATCTTTTATGACCTTAAATAAATTTAATACACACCCATCTAATTACCTTCAAGTAAAGGATTATTAATATTAGTCTATTTTTGTCCCTATGTATTTGAGAATGATCATTTTTATCCTTATATATTTGAAATATTTCAGAACTGCTCTTCAGTGTTTTTTTGAGCTATTTCATTCTACATTGAAAGCATGGCTAAAATCATATTGAAATGATTTATTCATTCAGTTACCACCCATTTATTCTCAACACCTTCTTCCAGATACTATTCTAGCCATCGAAAAAAAAAATGTTGAAAAAGACAACGTTCGCCGGGCGTGGTGGTGCATGCCTGTAATCCCAGCAGTTGGGAGGCTGAGACAGGAGGATCAGTGCGAGTTCGAGACCAGCCTGGGCTACAAAAGTGAGCTCAAGTCTAGCCTGAACTGCATAGCGAGACCCT
>PVJA010028800.1:0-27252 GCA_004027025.1 Myocastor coypus | reverse complement strand
TTTTTTTTTTTTTTTTTGCATCTTCCAGGGTCAAATCCCGTCAGGATTAAGTTTGGAACCATATACAGTACTTTGTAGAACTGTTGTTAGTGTCAGCCTTCAGGACGAGTCACAGCCATTGCTTGGCCAGTTTGCTTTCTGTGAAAACCTGAGAGAATGTTTTTCTCTGGGTGACTCTCCTTAGATGCACTATAGTTCACTTATCCCTTTCCTCTGAGGTCCCATGATCTCCTTGACCAGAAAATTTGGGACACCTCTGAGTTATAGGATATTACAGCACAGGTTCTCTTATATCCTGAGTCCTTACTGACCTTGAAGGGCTAGGGCCAAAATATTGGCTATCCTCATAGCCCTTCTTTTTCTCCAATTTTTGGTCTGTTAACTTACATTCTCAACCGTCCAGCAGAAAAGCTTTGTGATACTATTACTCTATAATATAGGTACTTGAGCTTATCATCACTGACTTTCTGAGTATCAGATATCTTTGACTTAGCTTGGAGTTGATATTTTCTGACCATCATTGATATTCTAATAACGTTCCATACAATGTGATATAAGCAGTTACACAATTTTTACATAGATATTTGGAAATTCAAGGAAATACAAAATTGTAGTCTGTCAAGACTGTGGTATTTGGCCCAGTCTCTTATTTTCAAGTACTACTCTTTTTTTTTTTTTTTTTCAAGTACTACTCTTGAGAGAGAGAATGACAGTAACTGAGTTGACACCAGGAGTAATACACATCAAAAAGACAAGAGTGACATGCATTCCAAGCATAGTTTTAATACTACATAGTGCTATGATCAATATGCTGAACCTTTTGAAGGTTCTTGAGACCAATATCTGATTCATCCTGTGTACATAAGTGCATGGTTTTTCTCTTGATATGTTTTTTCCTTTATCTGCTTCCAGTCACTTCGTTGTTTAATCCATAACACATTCAGCTGTGTTATGCCCTTAAGTTCTTATTTTCTTCTTTAAAGTTCTTATATTAGGGAGACTATATGATATTTACACATATAGGTCTGGTTTATTTCACTAATGAGTATATGTTCAATATACATCCATTTATATGTGAAGTCTTCAAACTTATCATTCTTTATGGATGAGTAATATTCCATTGTATAAAAATACCACATTTTTTTTTTAACCATTCTTCAAATGATGGACATTTTGGTTGTTTCCAAGATTTGGCTATTACAAATTGGGCTGCTATAAATATAAACATAGGTACACAGATATCGCTATGGTATGATGTTTTCAGTTCTTCTGGGAGAATTCCCAGTAGGGGGATAGCTGGATTGAACGGAACTTCCAATTCTCATTTTTTGAGGATCCTCTACACTGCTTTCCATAATGGTTGCACCAATCTGCATTCCCACCAGCAGTGGAGAAGGGTTCCTTTTTCCCCCACAGCCTCTCTAGCATTTGTTGCTGGTTGATTTCTTTATGATACCTATTCTTTCTGGGGTGAGATGGTATCTAAGTGTTGTTTTGATTTTCATTTCACGAATGGCTAGCAAAGTGGAGCATTTCTTCATGTATTTGTAGGCTTGCTGAATTTTTCTCTGAGAAGTGTGTGTTCATCTCCCATGACCATTTCTGGATTGGGTCTTTGAATTTTTGGGACCCTAATGACTTTTATTTCTTTATAAATTCTAGATAGAAGTCATTTGTAATACTTATTAGTTAAAATGTTTTTGTAATTTGTGGAGTGACTTTTCACTCTGTTGGTAATTTCTTTTGAGGTGCAAAAGCTTCTTAGCTGGAGGAGGTCCCAGTTGTTGGTTCTTTCAACTGCTAAACATGCATTTTGATTTTTGTCCATGAATTCTTTGCTTACCCCGATGTCTTAAAGATTTTCTGCCTCCCACTTTTTCTTCCAGATTTAATGTTTCTCTTTTAATATTTAGATCTTTAATCCATTCTGGCTTTAGTTTAGTGCATGTTGATAGACCTAGGTCAAGTTTTAGTTTTCGACATGTGGAGAGCCAGTTTTTCCAGCATCATTTGTTTAAAGGCTATCTTTCTTCCAGTAAACATGTTTGCCCCTTTGCCAAAGATAAGGTGGCTGAGTGTATTTGTATTTGCTTCTGCATCTTCTAATGTATACTGCTGATCCTCAGGTCTACTTTTTGCCAATACCATGCTGATTTTATCACTGTAGCTTTATAGTATAACTTTAGGTCAGGAATTGTAATGCCTCTTGCCTTATCTTTGATGCCCAAGATTTTCTTTGCAATTGTAGGTCTTTTTTTGGGTCCAAATAAATTTTAGGAATTATTTCTCCAGGCCTGTGAGATATGATGATGGTATTTTGATAAGAGTTGCATTAAATTTGTATAACAATTTAGGGAGTATGGCCATCTTCACAATGTTAGTTTTTACTATCCAGGAGCAGGAAATATCTTTCCATTTTCTGAAATTCTCTAGGATCTCTTTTTTTTTTTTTTGTACTACTGTAGTTTTCATTGAAAAGGTATTTTATTTCTTTAATTAGATTAATTCCCAAATATTTCATTTTCTTTGGTGCTGTACTAAATGGTTTTTTTTTTTTTTTTTTTTTTTTTTTTTTTTTTTTTTTTTTTTTTTTTTTTTTTTTTTTAAAATTTTTTTTTTTTTTTTTTTTTTTTTTTTTTTTTTTTTTTTTTTTTTTTTTTTTTTTTTTTTAATTTTTTTTTTTTTTTTTTTTTTTTTTTTCTGATTTCCTCTAAGTCTGTTTGTTATATGTATATAGGAATGCTGTTGGCTTTTTTGTGTTGACTTTTATCCTGCTACACTACGGAATTCTTGTATTAATTCTAGTAGCTTCTTGGTGGGGTGTTTTGGGTTTTCCAAGTAGATTATCATGTCCTCTGCAAACAATGATAATTTAACTTCTTTACCTATTCTTATTCCCTTTATTTCTCTCTCGTCTAATAGCTATTCCTAATGATGGCAGAACTATATTGAATAAGACTGGTGATAGAGGACATCCTTGGCTTGTACCAGATCTGACAGTTAAAGACTTCAGCTTTTCCGCATTTAGAATTACGTTAGCTGTTGAATTTTCATAGATGGCCTTTATCAGATTGAGGTAGAGACCCTCTATTCCAAGTTTCTGTAGGAATCTGAACATGAATAAGTGTTGGGCTTTGTCAAAAGCCTTTTCTATATCAATTGAGATGATCATGTGATTTTTGGTTTTGGTTCTATTGACATAGTGTATTATATTTATAGATTTGCATATATTGAACCACCCTTGCATCCCTGGGATGAATCCTACCAAGTCATGGTGTATAATCTTCTTGATAATTTTTTTGTATTCTTTTGGTGAGGATTTTATCAAGGATTTTTGCATCTATATTCATAAAAGAAGTTGTTCTATAGTTCTCTTTTTTAGTTGCATCTCTCTCTAATTTTAGTATCAGTATAATACTTGCCTCTGGGAATGATTTTGGGAGGATTGCTTCCTTTTCAATTTAATTGAAGGATTTGAGGAATATTGGGATTATGTGTTCTATAAATTTCTTGTGGATTTCAGTGGTGAATCCATCAGGTTCTGGCCTTTTCTTTGGGGGTAGGCTTTTTATTATATTTTGTATTTTCTTCTCAGTTACTGGGTTATTGAGATGTCTTATATCCTCTTGATTCAGTTTTGGTAATTTGTACCTTTCTAGGAATCTGTCCATTTCATCTGTGTCTTCAATTCTTCTTCTTTTTTTTTTTTTTTTTTTTGGCTTTTTGAGACAGGGTCTCTCTGTGCAGTTCAGGCTGGCATTGAGCTCACTTTTGTAGCCCAGGCTGGTCTCGAACTCGCAGCGATCCTCCTGCCTCAGCCTCCCAAGTGCTGGGATTACAGGCGTGAGCCACCACGCCCGGCCTCGTGTCTTCAATTCTGTGAAAGTAAAGATTCTCAAAGTAGCTATTAATGATCCTCTGAATCTCTGTTGTATCTGTAGTAATTTCACCCTTTTCATTTCTTATTGCTTGAATTTGAGTCCTTTCTTTCTTCTTTTTGAGGAGATTAGCTAGGGGCTTATCAATTTTATTTAGTCTTTCAAAGAACCTGCTTTTGGATTAATTAATTCTTTGTATTGTTTTTTTTTGTCTCAATTGAATTAATTTCTGCTCTCATCTTTATAATTTCCTCCCATCTTTGTGCTTTTGATTTCGTTTGCTCTTTCTTTTCCAGTTGGTTTGGGTGCTGCATGAGAGTATTTATTTGTTCTTGTTCTGTTTTCTTAATGTGTGAGTTCAGAGCTATAAAATTCCCTCTGAGAAAGCTTTCATTGTATCCCATAAATTCCGTTAAATTGTTTGAATTTTCATTAAATTCTAGATATTTTTTAATTTCTTGTTAAATTTCATCTGTAACCCACTGGTTGCTGAGAAGGGTGCTGTTTAATTTGCACATATTTCTGGGTTCCTGTGGCTTCTTTTGTCATTTATTTCCAATTTCATTGCACTGTGGTCAGATAGTATGCATGGGATAATTTCTGTTTTCTTACATATACTTAAGCATGACCTATGGATTAATATGTGGTCTATTTTAGAAAATGTCCCATGTACAGCTGAAAAAAATGTATATTCTGAAGTTTTTGGGTGAAACACTCTGTATATGTCCACTAAGTCCAGTTATTCGAGGTTCTGGTTCAGGTCTGCTGCAACTTTGCTAATTTTTGTCTACTTGACCTATCTTTTTGGGATAAAGGGTGTTAAGGTCCCCTTTTAATATTGTGGTATTGCATATGAGATTTTTCATGTCCAGTAAGGTTTGTCTTTTATAAGTTGGTGCTCCCATGTTGGGTACATACATATTTATGAGTCTTACCTCTTCATCGTGAATTTTTCTCCTAACCAGTATGTAGTGGCCTTCTTTATATTGTTTGACCAAACTTGGAAGTTTAGAGTGTCTGCAAACAGGATTGCTACCCCTGCTTTTTTCTGACGTGATGGATCATGTAATATTGTTGTCCATCCTTTAACTTTTAGCCTACGAGTTTGTTTATGAGTGAAGTGTGTTTCTTGTATACAGCATATGGTTGGATTTTGCTTCCTTATCCACTTTGCTAGTCTGTTTCTTTTAATTAGAGAATTGAGTCCGTTTACATCAATTGATTATAATTGAAATGTATTGATTTATGATTGACATGAGTTTTACTTACTACTGTTTATCTCTTCTTCTCCTGTGTTTAGTTGGTTGCCCTGTTTGGTGGGTTCTTTCTGTTCTTATTTGTTGAGTTCGGATCATTTTGGCCTGTCTCTCAAACTTTGTTTAGTATATCTTGTAGCTTTGGCTTTTTTGTCATGAAATTCTTATTTTTTAGTTTTTCCTTATCATGAAAGTATTTCATTTCTCGCTCATTGTTGAAGGAGAGTTTTGCTGGATATAGCTGTCTGAGCTGGAATTTGTTTTCATGGAGGACTTGAAACACTCTGCTCCATGCTCTTCATGACTTTATGGTTTGTTAAGAGAAAGCTGCCCTTGTTCTGATGGGTTTTCCTTTAATGTTATATGTTTCTTTTCTCTAGCAGCTTTTAGTATATTATTCTTTTGCTGGATTTCTGGGATCTTGACTGTTATATGTCTGGGTGCGTTTTTAGTCAGGTTGATGTTATTTGGAGTTTTGCTTCAGTTACCTGAATGTCTGATTGTTTTCTCAAATTTGGGAAGTTTTCTGCTATTACTTCTGCCCATATTCTTTTTATATCATTTGTGTCAACCTTTTCTTTTCATTTATTCCTATTAATCTCACATTGTTCTTTTTTGCACTATCCTGCAGATGTTAAATTATTTTTTCCTACATCCTAGTTGTGTTTAAGAGATCTTTTCTTACCTTTTCACTAGCTGCGACTGTGTCTTCAAGATCTGATACTCTTATCTTCACTTTGGTTCGTATGTTTTTGCCTGCTTGTGATTGAGATTTTATTTTCTTGTATATCTGTTTGAAACTCTTTCATGCAATCTAATTATTTCTTATATTGCACCATCAGGGAATGCATCATTTCTCTGTTCTCTAATTTTTTATCAGTGTCTTCTTTAGTGGTACTGTAGTCTGTCATTATAGTTATCCTTTCTCTCTCGAGTTCAGAGATTATTTCTGCTCTGTTCTCCTCTCTGCCTTTCTGTAGTTGTTCCCCTCTTTAGATTTAAAGAGGTCTTTTTTAACTTCAGAGGTTATTTCTGCCCTGGTTTTCCTCTATACATTTCTGCAGTTGTTTTTCCACTTCAGAGTCTATGAATTCCTGCATTTCTTTACTTCACATGTTTTCTCTGATCTGAGTTGCTTTATCCGATTCTGCACTTGTTTGTCTACCTCAGAAGCTATTGGTTCAGAGATTTCGTCTGCATGATTCCCATTTTCTTGTAAGCTAGTGTCTCCTGTATCTGTTATATGCAAGCTTGGGACCAGAGATTGCATTTTGCTCCTTGTCTGTATCATTTTGTATAGCAGTTACCTTTAGTCCAGGCTTGCATGCCCATGGGTTAGTCATTCAATTCAGGCTGTTGGGTGGGCTGAGCTGCTTGTAGCCTTGGGGAGGGAGGTCTCACTCACCTGGTGGTCCTTGCTGCTGGATAGGCTAAGCTTGCGTCAGGCTGGAGGTCTGACTCAAGTAGTGGACCTGATGCTGGATAGGCTACAATTGTGTTTGCTGAAGGTCTGACTCACATTGCGGACCTAGATGCTGGATGGTGTGCGGTTGCAGTGGGAGGTCTGATGTGGCAGGCCTGGTACTGGATAGGCTGCACTGATGGTGGGCCAGGGGAGGTCTCTCATGGGCAGGAGGTCTCAGGCAGCCTGGAGGAGGTTGTAGGCGACTGGAATTCTCAGGCAGGCCGAGGCAGGTCTCAGGCGGGTCAGGCGAGGTCTGAGACGGGCCTGGGGAGGTCTCAGGCAGCTGGAAGTCTCAGGTGAGTTGGAAGTCTCAGGTGAGCCTCAGGAGGTCTCAGATGGGCCAGGGGAAGTCTCAGGTGGCCAGAAGTTTCTCAGGTTGATGTTATTTGGAGTTCTGTATGGTTTAATTATCTGAATGTCCAATTATTTTCTTATATTGGGGAAGTTTTCTCCTATTAGTTCTGTCCATGTTCTTTATATCCTTCGTGCAGACTCCTTTGTTGTTGGTTCCTATTAATCTCACGTTGTTTATTTTTGCATCGTCTTGCAGATGTTCAATTATTTTTTCTAGCATCATGGCTGTTTTTAAGAGATCCTTTTTTTTTACTAGCTGCTACTGTGTCTTCAAGATCTGAAACTCCCATCTTTATTTTCATATGGTGTTGCTAGTTTGTTATTGAGATCTTTTCTTGTATATCTCTTTGAAACTCTTTTATGTGATCTATTTCTTTCCTATATTGCTCATTGAAGGATTCTATCATTTTTTTATCTCCTCTAATTTTTATCAATGTGTTCTTTAGATGCATTTATTAAATCTTACATTATAGTTATCCTTACCTTTTCTACTTCAGAAGAGATTATCTTTGCACTCATTTCCTCTCTACCTTTCTGCAGTTTTTCCTTTACTTCAGGCGCTATTAATTTAGAGATGTCTTTTTTTACTTCAGAGGTTATTTCTGATCTGATTCCCTCTATACCTTTCTGTAACTTTTTTTTTTTTTTTCTCTCACTTCAGACTCTAGTAATTCAAAGATTGCTTTTTTCACTTCAGAGGTTATCTCTAATCTGAATTCTTCTATACATTTCTGCATTTGTTTATTTACTTCTGATGCTACTAGGTCAGAGATTTCAGCTGCATGATTCCTGTTTTCTTGGATGGTAGCGTCTCCTGTATTTTTTCCAGGTAGTCTTGTGACCTGAGATTGTATTTTGCTCCTTGTTTTTATCATTTTGTATAGCAGTAATCTCTGCCCTTTGGTGCAGAACTTTGGTAAAGTTATGCCGTTAGCGCCTACTGAAGTTTGGGTCTGATCTACCAAGTTTGATCTTGTCCAGATGTGCCTGTCTGGGTCTGGCTGCTGTGCTCAGCTTTTTCTTGGTGTAGCTTTTGGATGTGAGCCTGCCTTGCTCCTCTGGCAAGATGCTTAGCTCCTGGGTTAGCTGTTAGGGTCTGACCACCAGCTTCTCTGTGGGGAATTTTGGTATAGGACTCCATAGCACATGTGGGAGCTCATTTCTGGATGAGGTAGAAGTTCAGTTTAGGGAGTGTTACCAATAACAAAGAATGAAAATTATACAACAAAACAGCTTGCCCGATAATGCTGGCCCCACATCCAGGGCTCACTGAGACTGCAATTGAGACTGGATATGCTGTTGCCAGCCTGTAATCCCAGAGTTTAGGAGGCTGAAAAACAGGAAGGATCACTGCAAGTCTGATCTGTATAGTGAGACCCTGCACTAAATATATTTTGAAAAGATATGTAAGACCTTGATTCTGAAGACATGTATGTGTAGGGGAGATATAGTTTGATTGCAAACACTGACACAGTAGCGAGTCAAATCAAGGAAGAGAAGAGAGCAGTCCAAAGTACAAAATACTCATTGATAAAGCTGTTAAAATACTGGTCCAGAAACAAAAGTGCCGGACCAGTGAATGCTATATCATGCAAATGCATTTCACTTTTTGTCGTTTGCACAAACACAAGCTTATAAATTAATTTAGCGGAAGTGGGGATTAAACTCAGGCCCTTGAGCTATTGAGCTATCTCCCCAGCCCCCTACTTGTAATTTTAGCTGATACAAAACCAAATGTCGTATATAAAGATAGAGATGCTTTTCAAACAACCTAAACTGCTGATTTCTTGTAGCTCATTACAACTAATAAAATCACTGATCTAATATGGAGAGAAGTGGAGAGTACACTTGTTCCTGCTATTGTTGGTCTGTTTTTGCAAAACCACCTGTGAAGATTACTTGGAAGTAATTTGTAGAAAGATATGGTCCCTGCTGCAATACAAAATGCAGGAAAAAAAAATTCAGGAAAAATTTTCATTTGTATATTCAGCCCTGGAATCATAGATTGCCAAAAAAGAGGTTCTCCAGTCACTGCCAGCAAATACATGATTATTATGAAGATTTGGACTTCATAATAATCATAATGTTAGTTATTCCAAACTGCTGTGTTCTGAAAACACATTTTCCAGTGAACACAATAAAACATGAATGTACCAGCAAAACAACCAAAAAACATCCAATCAGGATTTTTCTCAAGGTACACTACAATACAAGTTCCAACAACCACAAAAACTGTTGATACTGAATCACAAACATGATCAAAAGTTCTCCTAAAGGTGAACTACTATTGGTTCCTCTTGCTTACTTCCCATCTATAACATCCAAAGATGGGTAAATGGAAAGGCCTGTTCTGTAGCTGTAGGGCAGTAGAAGACTACTAAAATAGTTGTACAGATGTTTATCAAGAGTTCAATGATGGTGATGAAATTTGGGGCAATCCAGGAGGGAAATCTTTCAGCTAACCATTCCTAGTACTCCAGCATTAAGAGCTCAAGCAGGGACTGTTCTTCTAGCCACTTCAGCTGTTGTTTTGACAGTGGTGGTGTAGCTAACTGAAATGATTTATTTAATACACACCCTGTAGTACTCATATGCCCAAAGCCCATGGAGGATTTCAGGTGAGAATCTCCACATCATTTCCTTGTTGAGTGATGCCCACTCATGGATCTTGGTTTCCTTTAATTTGGAGAGATGAATTTACTTTGTTTCAGAGTGTTGTGTGGCTAGTGTTTGTCCTGACCCTAACAAGTGCGCTCCTAGAAATAACTCTGACTCTGAGGCACTGAATGACTTCTGTTGGAGGCAGCACATTCATGACACTTTTAACAGTTCTTGAAGGAACATTTGAGAAAAAAAAAGAAAAAGGACATCCATTGAGGAAAAGTAGAGAATGAGTAGAAAAAAAAGCAAGAAACAGAATTCACGGGAAAAACTGATGGAGACTATTATACTTTTGGTGACATATTTGTATCCAAAGCAGGTGAGAGAACATCTTGATAAGGAAGAGAACCAGAAAGAAAAGGCTGAACACCAGCATGTTGCCGCACAAATGGAAAAATGTCTTTATGGTTTGAAAGCATTCATTTTCCTGAGTACCTTATTTTTGTACTAGGTTTTAAGGTTTATTTCTGTTTGCTCCACTTCTGATCTCTTTCTTAAGGGCATTGCCTGATAGTTCCTTTGCAGCATCATTGAACTACTACCTTTATGGTTGAAGACAGCTGAGAAGTTAGTACATTAGGAAATCATTGGTAAAGATGTTCAATGATGAAGGATTGGCCTTCGTCTTAGAAACTAATGAGCATGAAAAAACATTGTCACATGGTTTATGAATGTATTTCTCTCCCAAAGGAAGTGGATGGCAAGACTCCTCGGTCTTATTTTAAGAAACCTATAATAGGATCTCATGAAGAGTGGTCCATGAGCATAAAATTGATTGATTATTAAAGAAGGACAAGAGTCTGTACCCATCTTGGTGGACTTTGGTCTCCAAGGAGGCCAAAGGAAAGCACATAATATCCAACCAAGCTCAGCAGGGATATCCATCTGAAATAAAAGAGAGATAAAGACCTTGCCAACAATTCCCCTGTATTGTTGAAGATTATGCATTCCCTCATTACTTCTTTTTTAAGTCAGAGGAAATCCTTGGTGGGATTTTGGATGTAATAGCAAGACTTTTTTTTTTTTTTCCCATTTTCTTTTTAAAAAGTATTTATTTATTTTATGGCCAGCTCAGCCAACTTATGGGGTTGGCACAGCATGAGGTGCTGGGGATCGAACCACTGTCCCTGTGGTTGCCTAAGCTTGCCTAAGCAGGTGCTTTAGAGCACTGCCCTATCTCGCTGGCCCAATAGCAAGACTTTAGAGGCAAAGCATCCAAGAAAGTTTAAGGATCAAAGAAATAAATCACTGCATTTTGCTCAGTAGTGAGAACCATATGACCCCACCTAAAAGCATTTCCAATATATTTCATTAAGAAGAGGCCAATAAGGTAGATGTAGGGACCAGGGGTTCAATTCCCAGCTGTGCTGGCCCTGCCCCTCACGCATGTTGAGGTAGCAAATGAGACTGGACATGGTGGCACATGCCTGTAATCCCAAGGCTTGGGAGGCTAAAAAATAGGAAGGATCACTATGAGTCTGATAATGGGTAGTAAGACCCTGTAGATCATGTACTAAAAGAGGCAAATAAGGAAGATAAGTTCTGAAAGAAAATAATTGCCAACCAAGATTATTACACTCAACAAGGCTATCCATCAGAAACAAAAGAGAAATAAAGACTTTGTGAACAAACATGAAAAGTAGCTTAAATATGCCCTACACCTAGAAGTAAAAGATAACTGCCATCATGAAAATATGTGAAAGTATGAAATCCAATATGAGTTGACACATAGAAGAGAAACAGAAGACTCAAACCTTATCGATACAGTAAATCATTCAAATACAGAGGTGAACAAAAGAGGAAGTGAAGAAGAAAGGGTATTTATGTTAGGGTCAAGAAGCACACCGTGTGAAGGAAGACTCCCAAGAGATGTTCTCTCATGCAAAAAGCAAGGGGATTTTATTTTCCAAGTGTGCATGGGGCTCACTGAACACCCAGGAACAGAAAGCCCCGAGCAGGGTGTGGGCAGTGTATTTAAGCCTACAGACAAAAAGGCAGGAGAAGTTTTGCAAGCGTGGTTACAAAAGCAGATGACATTGGTTAATTTAAATGGTTTTTTGTACATTTATTGGCAGGGATATCTATGAGGAAGTTTAGAGTTGAGCTGCAAGGACGTTTCCTAATATGGACAGCAGATGTTCGGTTGGGGTGCATTCTGCAAATTTTGTTACATCTTTGTAACTAGTGGTCAGGCTTATCTAAATCTCTCTTACATTCCCCCCTTTTCCTTATGACAATCTCTAATCCTAGAGATTGGTATGACCTCACTCCGAACCATTTAACGCTGAATACTGCTGTCTAAGTAGCATTAATTTTACGCTGCCAATCTGTTCCTGAAATCTGATCACTCTGTTAAGCATACATGGTCCAATGGTTATAACTAATAGTAGCACAATTAAAGGCCCGGTTATGGCAGAAAGTAAGGTTGTGAGCCAGGGAGATTTAGTAAACCAGGATTGAAACAATCCCTGTTGAGTTTCTCGTTCTTTTTGCCTCTGTTGTAGGCGCTCCCTTAGTTTGGTCATGGACTCTTTGACCACTCCTGAATGATCCGCATAAAAACAGCATTCTTCCTTTAAAGCTGCACATAGTCCTCCTTCCCTAAGGAAGAGGAGGTTTAGGCCTCGTCTATTTTGGAGGACTACTTCAGAGAGGGATGTTAGGGAGTTTTGGAGAGCTGAAATTGAAGTTTCTATGGCCTGCAGGTCTTCGTCAATGGCAGCCTGTAATTGAGTTACCTGCTGGTTTCCATGAATCAAGGCTACCGTCCCTGTGCCTATTCCAGTGGCTATTCCTACTCCCATAAGTACAGCAAGAGTGATAGATATGGGCTCTCTCTGGTACCTGGCTTTGTCTTGTATGAGTTCCTGAAAAGACAGAACAGCTAGAAGAAAATTAGCAAACAAAATGACAGGAATGACCTTATTTTTATTTTATTTATTTATTTTTATTTTATCATTTTTAATAAGAAATAACAAGATAGTTTCAAAACACATTAGTATTATACATTCACAGTAGTTGACACATTGCATAGTGTTGTCTTCGTAACAGTTACACAGAGCATAGGGTATAGACATGAAGAATTTTCTGATCGATATTGGTAAGGAAAGAGAAAAGAAAGAAAAAGAAAAAAGAAAAAAAACCTTCTTCTCTTTGAGCTGAGAGGAAGTAGCTGTATACACAGTCCAAGGACTGACTTTAGTCTTAATAATAACCTTGAATATAAATGGATGAAGTTTCTCAGTTAAAAGGTAAAAACTGGCTGAATTTTTTTTTTTAAAAAGACCTGGGGCTGGGGAGATAGCTCTGAGGCACAAGTGCCTGCTGGGCAAGTGCAAGGTCGTGAGTTCGAACCCTGGTCCCACCAAAAAAAAGAAAAAAAAAAAAGACCTAACTCTATACTGCCCACAACAAACCTATTTTACCAGTAAGGACACAAAATGAAAAGATAGAAAAATATATACTGTATGTATTGTTCAGTAAGTTTACATGAGAATGTAACTATTTGAAAAAGTATATGTCTCAAATTTTCAGTTTTACAATTTTGTGTATCTTTACCTGCTGTTTGTATTTCCTTCGCTTATTTTGTTCCATTTTCCACTGCATTTCTGCCAATTTAGATTCCTTGTAGGGAAAAGTTTGTATGTTATGAACTTAGTGCTGGAAATTACATGCTTCTTTCCTTTGAATTTGATTAAAACTCTTAAAAACATTTTTTTGTGTTATGAGGCAAGGTCTTGCTATGTTGGTCAGGCTGGCCTTGAACTTGGGATTCTTCTGAGCACTAAAATTACAGGCATGCTTCCTCTCACCTAGTAATATGAGTTACTTTCCTCAAAAATCACAGTAACTTTATTTGTTTAACTTCCTTACATAAAACCTCTTACTTTGTTACTACTTTTGGGGGTATGTTAGCTGTTAACCTTACATCCTGTTACTTTGTATATCCTCATTTTTTTTTTTTTTCTCTTTTGTGGTACTAAAAATTGAACTCCAGGCTTTGTCTTTGCTAGGCAGGTGCTGTACCACAGAGTTACATCCCTGGTTTTATATCTTCAAATCTTTCCAGACTTTAATTATTCTATCTGCTGTAATACATCAGTTATCGTTTTTAAGTTTAGATGACACATAATAACTGTCTATAGGGTATAGTGTGATAATTTAGTGCATATATACAGTGTATAGTGATCCAATCAGAAACGAGCATTTACATCTCCTCAAAACATTTATCATTTCTTTGTGTTGAGAACTTTCAAGCTCTTCTAATTATTTGGAAATATATAATTTTGTAAACTACAATTCCACCTATCGAGCTATGGAACACTAGAACTTATTTTTCCCAGCTGTGACCTCTGTTATATTCTCTACTGTGAGATTAGCCTTTTTAGTTTCCATATAAGCTTATCAGTTCTTTACATGAAAATCTTTTGGAACTGTTTCTCTACTTCATTGTGGAAGGCATGTTTCACAGTTGTCAACCTAGAATTTCTCATTTAATACTATGTCTTTAACCTATGATTGTCTCAAATTGTTTCCTTTTTGAGCATATTCTTAAGTAATGTTCTAAAAGAGTTTGTTGAGTTTATATGTCTTTCATTAGCATTAAATGTGATTATAGCTTAATTGGAATTCAGAGGATATATTTTCCTTTAGCAGTGCTTTAATGCTTTCATCTGATACTATTTTTTTTTTTTTTTAGTGTATTTGTTTGTTGCAGGGTCTCACTATGTAGCTTGAACTCGTGGTGATCCTCCTGCTTGCAGCTTCCCCAATGCTGGGATTACAGGGGTGCACCACTATGGCCCTGAATGCCTAAGCGTGGGGCTGACGCAGTGTGCGATATGGATCAAACTGCGGTCCCTGCACTTACCTAAGCAGGCACTTTAGTCCACAGAGCTATCTCACTGACCCGTCATCTGATACTACTTTTGACAATTTTTTTTTTTTTTTTTTTTTTTGTCTTTTTGAGACAGGGTCTCGCTATGCAGTTGAGGCTGGCCTTGAGCTCACTTTCATAGCCCAGGCTGGTCTCGAACTCGCACCGATCCTCGTGCCTCAGCCTCCCGAGTGCTGGGATTACAGGCGTGCGCCACCATGCCCGGCGACAATTTTTAATTTAGTTTACTTTCTGTCTTTTTTTGTGTGTAATTTTCTTCTTTTTTTTTTTAAAGATAACAGTGTCCTCAGCCATAAGCAGTCTGCAATTTTACAGTATGTCTTGATTTGGATCTTTGGTTTTTGTTTTCCAAAGTTCCTTGGCTAGATCTGTTTCCTTTTTGGTTGTTGACCTATTCATCTATATTCTCAGCTTTTTTTTTTTTGCTCAGTTAAGTCTAAGACATGCGATCATTTTTAATCATGATGAGGCTTATTGATACTGTTATTAACTTATTCCTCTTACTGTTTCTTATTCTTTTACTACCACCATCAGACAGTTGTATATGGAGATTTTGAGGTACTTAGGAAGAAAATATAATAAACTCATGAGTTCAGTATCAAGTTAACTCTTCTGTTTCATCTGTAGTCCCTACACCCCTTATAATCTGTCCTGTTTCTAGTATTAGTTTCAAGCCTTTTACTTTCACATCAGTGCAGAAGGAGATTACAAGGTTGCTCAGTTCTCCTTGAATCATAAGATAAGTAGGATGTTTTGAGAGTGGGGAGAGAACTGAGTTGAGGGTAAAGAAGGACACAGCCTTAAGTTATACTTCATGTTAGACAACCAGATGTTTTACATGTTTCACACTATATTATATGTTTAACCTCAGTGCTTTCCTCTTGTTTTACAACTAAATCAATTCCAGATCAATGAATGAAATTAAAAATCTCCAGTACCTACCTCGGACCAGTGAGCCTCGTGAAGTCCTCTTTGAAGATAGGACAAGAGCTCATGCTGATCATGTAGGTCAGGGGTTTGACTGGCAGAGTACGGCTGCTGTTGGGGTTTTGAAAGCTGTACAGTTTGGTGAATGGTAAGTGAATGGACTTCAACTGTAAGGTTAGTTAATGTCTAGGGAAATGTGGACTTTATTTAAAAGGTTGGGTGCCAATTTTTAAATTGTGCTGAAATATGTGTGAAGGTTATTGTTTTTCTTGTTGCTGTGAGAAAGTACTCAATAATCAAAAGTTAAAACAAGAAATGTTTACTTTAGTTCACAGTTTGTAGAGATTTCACCCCAAAATTCACTTTCTCCAAGGCAGGATGGCATGATGGAGGGGCATTACAAAAGAGCAACAATTTATGGTGGGCAAAAGACAAGGCAGAAGGTGCCAACCTATGAGTAACAATAGCAGCTTCTTTCTGTCCCATCTTAAGGGCAGGTAGCACTCATATCCAGAACTGTGCCAACTATAGTCAGTGGACTGATTTAGTTATCACACATTCTTTTTTTTAGTAATCATACATTCTTAATCCCAGTCTCACACACACTAGATCCAGCCACCTCTGAGTAAACCCCATCTGTGGCCCCTTGAGGCTTTGGGTAATATCTAGATACAAACTGTAACAGTTACCATTTCAAACAATTTTAAAATATATGTTCATTAATGTTGAGTATAAGCACGTTGCTGTGAAACAAGTCTGTAGAACCCTTTCATCCTGCAGAACTGAAGCTTTGTATTTGAGAAGTATTCCCTTCCCCCACATGCCTAAATTCTATCATTGAATTTTTTCTTTCTTTGAATGTAACTACTTTTGTTATCTCTTAAGTAGAATCATACAGCATTTGTCTTTTTGTGATTGGTTTATTTTTATTATAATGTACTTAGTGTTGATCCACTAATGTCACAATTGTTAGAATCTCCTTTCTCTAAAAAAGGCTATGTACAAACCATTGTTAATATACAGGATGTTGCATGTTTGTACGTATATGAGACATTTTGTCTGTTAATGGACACTCCATTGCTTCCCCTTTTTGTCTATTATGAACCAATAGCTAACTGGCTTCTGAATATCTTTTCTTGTCACTGCTTTTAGTTTTTTGGGGGGTATATACTTAGAAATGGTGTTACTGGATTTTATGGTAATTCTATCTTTAGTATCTTGTGCTGCTTTCTGTAGTGACTGAATGAACAATGTTACATTCAGATAAAGTCCAATTTTAATAAAGCTCAGGATGTAAGAGGTGCAAATTGATGGGAGAACTGCAAATGTTCTTATTCAGAATAAAACTTTTTAAGCCAGTGCTTTTAGTTTTGTAGTAGCTAATCTGATTTTTTTAAAGTTTTTTTTTTTTTTTTTAATAATTGATTAAAGTATGAAATGTATACTTTGTCCTTAAAAGATATATATATTCTGTTTGTTTTCTGGTAGTAGGATTTAAGTGGCGAACTAAAATTTGTCATTTTTATAATGGATTCTTGGTCCTAAAACTTAATTTTATTAAATACTAGGAGTGACCAACCTCGCATAACCAAAGATGTGATTTGTTTCCATGCTGAGGATTTTACTGATGTTGTACAGAGACTTCAGTTAGACCTTCATGAACCTCCTGTTTCCCAGGTAAGGAGTTCGGCTTTTTAAATTACCCTTTGTATTAGATATTAGAAGTAGATGTCTACCCATTTTATTTTGCATTTTATTGTGTAACTGAGTACATGGATATTGAGTGTAATTTTTGTTAAAGGCTGTATCAATATTAAATGTCAGAAATCATTAAAACTGAGCTGCTCAAGCAAAGTGTTTAATATTTCTTTAATCTTTGGGGTATCAGGTGGGCTTCAGATAGTCAAAAAGTGTTCAGGATTGCTTAGTTCTGGCCATGAGCAACCTCACTTGTTAACCTCATCGTGCTATGGGTCCTTAATTGCAAAAGTCGAAGACAATGAAAGAAAAGATACAATAAAATGTTCCTTATGTATGCCAAAGAATGTTGATATTTAGCTGCATTTCCAGATCCTTACTTCTTTGTTTTGACTAGAGAGTTAGAGAAATATAAAGAAAAGTGTTTCCCAATAGGACATTTGAGAAAGGTATACCTCATTTAATATTGCTTAACTTTGTTATATCACATTTTATCCCTATTGTTTTCCTATGCTAATTATAATATTTTGACTAAATTATACATTTTAAAGGTTTATGCAACTTTTTACCTTTCTTTAGTGTGTACAGTGGGTGGATGAAGCTAAACTAAACCAAATGAGGCGAGAAGGCATTCGTTACGCTAGAATTCAGCTATGTGACAATGATATCTACTTCATCCCTAGAAATGTTATTCATCAGTTCAAAACAGTGTCAGCAGTATGCAGTTTAGCCTGGCATATAAGACTTAAACAGTACCATCCTGTTGTAGAAGCCACTGAGAACACAGAAAGCAATTCTAACATGGATTCTGATTTAACTGGAAAGCGAGAATTAGAAGTTGACTCGCAATGTGTGAGAGTAAAAACTGAATCTGAGGACACATGCACAGAGATGCAGCTTTTGACAACTGCTTCAGCATCTTTCTCGCCTCCATCAGAACTTCTTCATCTACAGCAAGATCAGAAGACCCAGCCTATTCCAGTTTTGAAGGTGGAAAATAGACTGGACTCAGACCAGCAACACAATCTGCAGGAACATACAAGCACTCCTGTGTGATATGTACATACTCAGACACATTTTTTAACTTTTTTAAATTTTGATGTGAAGTTATAGTTTTATAACTGGCTTAAGTTAAGTTTTATTGGAGAAATCTTGCCTATAATTCTATAAAGAGAAATGACATTCCACAAATGTCAAGCGTATCTTTTTTACACAGATTATGCAAAATTAAGAGTTGTATCTTATCCCGTTAGTACAGTATGTAATAGTGGGTCTGCTGCTACTTTCTGTTTTAAGGTGTGAGGTAACAATTCAATCTCTTCTTCAAATCAAAATAAGAATTCTCTGGAATAACAGATTCTTGTTTGTTAAATCATTCACTTTCCTTAATTTCATCTTGACTTGTCTCTTACCACATTTGCTATTTTTATGATGAAAGTCAGATTTATGGTTTAGTATTTGTGTCTTCATGGCACATACTCAATTTCCACAGTAAAATATGGCATAGATTGCAGGAAAGACTTCTTGCATCTGGTACACGGGCAAGTAAATTATTTAGTCCAGCCACAAGAAATAAGTAGTATCTAAGGAAAATTCAGTAGCTCTCTAGTTTCTTTGTTAAGGAGAAAACACAGCACTTTCTCATCCAAACTGTCTTTTTTTTTTTTTTTTTTTTTTTTTTTTTTTTTTTTTTTTTTTTGTATCTTATTTAATGCCCAGTAGGTATTTCAATTAAAAATTGAAATAATTGAATAATTCTTGGTCATTATTCATGGTTCATTAATCTCTTGTAAAATGCCTACTAACTGGAAGGTATTCTGGATAAAAGAGATAATGTTGACAATAATACTCTGTTCTGCTTGCTAGCATTCTCACATTTCATGTGATACTTTTGCTTTCTAAATTGATCACAGTTATCAAACTTGAGAGAATATCAGTCTTTCTGATGAGGCTGCCATGTTTGAAACTATTCTTATTATTTGACACCAACTTATTCATGATAAATACTTTTGATACACTTTGCAGTTTTAACTAGAGAATAATTGGGTTTCTTTACTGTTATTCTGTGTTGCTGTTTTTTAATAAAGAACACAGCACTAAACTTCATCCTAGAGCTTTGGGTAGCCTAAAACTTAGTGCCTGAGTATTTAAATGTTTTACTCTTTTTCAGATAGGCACAGTTCATATAGCTAGTGTGATATTAACTTTCTATTCTCTTAGAATGTTAATGTGATACACATACTTCTTTTGGTTAATACTAGGGTAGGCCTTTTGTTTATTAAAGGAAGAGTACTCCCCACACCTAAGACCAGATTCTTGTATCTACCTGGTTACAGTGCAATTTGAAGTTTTGTTTTTTCTTTTTTTTTGGATGGTGAGATTTGAAAAATTTACATTAACATAGGCAAAAAAAAAAAAAAAAAAAAAAAAAAAAGATGCTGCTTTACTGTGTCTGTCACCATGAAAACTTAGCTGCATCTTTTGAAAGTATCAAATATGAATTTTCTCTAAAATATTCTGAAATAGGTTAAATCTTATATAAATATTACTTTGTGCAATATTGTTGTGTAGTTAAATGGATATTAGCAAAGTATAGAGGTCACTGTGTAAATTGATAGAAAAGTAACCATCAGCAAATACAGTGATTAGTTAGAATCTGTATTATTCCTTATATATATGTATATGTATGTATTCTCTGTTTCAAAGGATGAAGACAACAAAGGAAGCATTTCGATGTAAACCATTTATGAATTGGAAGTGATATTGGTTTTAGTTATCTTTGTAAATAAGTAATTAGAATGGTATGAAAGGTAATGTGATTATTGCAGGGGTGTTTTTAAATCCTGTGTATAAATTCTTGGGTAAATTCTAGTTTATCATGACTAGTTTTTAAGGGACTTTTGAGGGTACTTCTTTTGTTATTTTATGGGAAAGGGGGCTAATCACAAAATGTATGGGTTTGGGTTATTTGTAATTTTTATTTTTCTGTCCAGAAGAATTTCATAGAGCTTTACCAGGCTGTGCAGAATAAAATTCTTCTCAGGCAACATTTGCTTTTTTAAAATCATGAACAGCAAGGTTGTTAAAAGCATAAAGGTTTTATTTTGTTTTTCTTGTCTTCCAAAATCCTATTTCCCCATCTCCCACTTGCCATCCAGCAGATGCCATCTGTCATCTAAGCTGGTCATTACTAGTAAAAAAAGGAGACTGTCTCCTGACATCCAGCACTGTGTATAATCACTCAGGAACCAGCGGATCTGCAGAGACCTACAATCAAAAGCAAATTCCCATTTTCTTTTTATAAAACATTCTACCCTCACCTCCAGTATAAATGCATTAAAAGTATAAAAAGTGTTTAAAATCATGTACTAATAAATTCATTGTATGTTAGAATTGCAATAGAATGAAGAGAAATATTTAGCTAGAAATGTATCTGGAAACTCAATGTTCTATGTGAGTATTAGATTTTGATAGCATGCTTTAAAGACTGATGAATATAAAAGCAGAAGTTCTGAATTTCTTACTGCTTTCAAATCTGTATCCTAGTATAGTGATACAAGCGATTGCAACTTTTCTAAATCATTAAATTATTTGGTTTGGTGGAGTGAGGCATGGAGCAATCTGGCGTCTTCTGATATGTAAAGTTGTGATGGCAGTGAAATTTAAGCAGATCTTCCTTTTTGTTACATTATCCATTGTGCCAACTCTTGAGATTACTTGCAGAATGTGAGCTATAAGTTTTAGGGAGGAATCTGGAGGAGGGAATTTTTTAAATGTGCTCATGGAAAGGACCTAATAAATAAATAGTACTAATAGTAAATAGAATGATTTTATGGTGTCCATTGTAAAGGATAAAAGTCTTCCCCCGTGGCTCAGAAGTCATTCTGTAATTGCTAAGGTAATTCTAGGAGTAAGATTATGATTCTAAGAGGTCTGTCAAACTAAGAAAGCAATAACAGTAAAAACAAACAAAAAAAACCCCTATATATTGATTCCCTCCTCCAAGCTTTTTTTTTTTAAACCCTGAAAACAAATTCCTAACTGTACTTTCGTTTACTCAGTACTTAAAATTTAACTGGTATATTATTTATACCTAAAGACTTTTTGGAAAGTGCCCTGTCCCCTCAGAGACCATTGGATTATCAACTAATACTGTAAGATCTTGTTGGGGGAAAATGAGCTTATTAAATAAATTTGTTACTAAACCTTGGAAAATAGCAGTCTAAGTAGGCATAAAGGTCATAATGAGTGGAGAAATGTTTGCTTATTGCCTTTCCCTATATAAATATTATTGTCTCAACGCTAATATAGGAACAAGTCTCCAAAATCTATGGAAATATACTTAGTGAATATATTCTTAATCGTTAATATTAACCCATTATATTTTCATCTGTATTAGCCATTAAAAAGTTGTTTGTATTTATACCTTTAGGAAGATTGTATCTTTTTAAGAAATGTTTCATCACTACTATAGGTTTTTAAACAAGAGCCTTTCAGTAGTATATGCCAGAAGTTCACATTTGTGCTGTTTTGTTTTTAAAACAGGTTGTATCTGTATTTATTGGTCATGCAAGTAAAGGAAATGCACAGTACATATTTTTCCTATGTGCATAAGGGACTCATTCTCATCCTGAAAGTTCATTGCTTTTGAAAGCGAGTATCTCTTCATAAATATGGCCTTCCATTTTCTTCATAAATTTTTTAGGATCCACTTGTGCATGTAGTTGAGACCACTGTCTCTTAAAATATAGCACTTTTCAATTTTCTGTAAAGAAATATGTACTGCTTCTTTCACATGTTGTAAATTTTCATGTAATAGTGTTTTTTGTGACTAAACTTCATTTTGATTGGCAGCTAAGAATTTTTTTCCTGTGGCTTTAATTTATCTTTAAGAGGTCTTTGCATATAGATGAAATGTATAATTTGCCTGGCGGACTTTTTGCGTTGTGTGGCCTTAGTTTGTTTATTGACATTAACAAGTGTTTTAAAAGTTTTTAATGAATAGTCTTAAATCTAAATTTGTGTGAATAATAATCCTTTTAACAGTGCTTTTTTGTAGCTGTCTAAGTGTGTTAAATTGTTAAGCTATTTCTTTGTAAAATAGGACAATGGAATGCATAGAGGTTTTTTTCCCCTGTAAAGTATTTTTTTAATAAACAAAGTCTGATTTGTCCTTCACTGAAGTTTCATTACAAAATGAATAGCATGTGTGAATTCTAGATGTCAGAAACATGTTTCCTTCCTGCCTTCTCTATCCCATCATTTAAAATTAAAAGAAAAAGATTTTTTGTTGTTGTTGGACTTTTTCTTCCCCCAAGATGGTTGTAGGCGAGAAAGTGGGGAGCTAGTTTGGGGGAAGAAGAAAAATTGTACTTGTCTTTGTGGCCCTTAAGCCTCTTGCTGTTTGATTTGGTTTATATGTACTTATCAGAGACAACACTAAATATTTTATTATGGTGATGTAGATAATTGGAAATGCATGGAGTAATGAAAGTAGTGTGTAGACTTTTCAGATGTCTATGTGCTATGGAGAACTGTACAACATTATTTTGGTTGTGTAAATTTGAACAGAGGGGCACTGTACAACTAAATATATCCTTAATTTATAAAAGGTAGAAACTTTGATTTGGGGTCTTTCTCAGTTGTCCAGTCTGGTTTTAGACTTGTAATCTTTCTACTTCAGCCTCCAGTGGTGGCTGCAGTTACGGGATATGCATAGCACAAAATGAGGTCCCCCCACCTAATCAGCTTTTGTTTTGTGAGAAGATAATCCATAATACAAGTGTGAAAGCAGACTTGTTAGATTGAATGCATTGCTTTAAAAATACAGTTAGGAGCCCAGATTTGAGCTTGGTTCTAGGTTCAAACTCCATGTCTTACATAGACAACCTTATCACTGAAGTTTTTGGCAGGTGCATTCTTTCCCAGTTCTATTTACCTGCTAAGTGCCTGCACCCCTCCAAAAAAACTGCATGTGCTAAGCAGTAAAGTAAAAATGTTTTTGCGAAGAGGAAAAAAGCGGGTTGGGAACCTTATTAACATATCCTTAACATTCAGTTGAGGTTGTAACTATTTCCTTCTGACCTCCCTTGGCCTGCTGGCATTTACAAATTTCTGCCACCACCCTCCCTTATTGTAATTTGGGAAAGCGACTAGTGGCAGCCCCCAGCCCTAACCCTCCTCTTTACACTCTTGAAATGCCTGATGCCAAGTCCCAGAGTTGCTGAGAGGTAGAGAGGGAGGGAGCCTGCGAATCCCAGGCCGCTAGGCCTTGCGTTTCAGGGAATCGCTCATTCAGCCAGTACGGAAAACCTATGTGCAAACTCGTGCGGGCGCCCCCCTGAGCCCCCTCGGGTTCGGCAGCCCCCTGGGGGAAGCCAGTGTGAAGTAAAGTGCTCCGAAGTCAGGAAACGGGAGCCAGGGGATACCGAGATCGCGGGCTGGGAAAGTCGCTTCTGCGGACCAGAAGGTGCCCTGGGGCACCCGCGGGTGGGGAAGCGCAGACAGCTGCGCGACCCCGCCACCTCGCTCCGGAGTCGTCTGGGGCTGGGAGCGGAGGCCAGGGGCGGAGCCACCTGGGTGGCGAGGGCCGGAAAGCGGAAGCCGAGACTGGTGGCGCGGCCGGCCGCGTCCCCGCCCTAACGGCCCAGTCCGGGTCTTGTACGGCACCGCTCCGCATCTGCTCGCGCCCCCGGTTCTCGCCAAAGAGGCGCAAAGCATTTTCCGCGGCGGCCTAGCGAAGGCCCTTTGCCTTTTGATCTCCCTCGTAGCCCCGCCCGTTCTTGGCTTATTTTATGGCCCATCCGGCAAGCTCGTAGGTCGGACTTGGCGAGTGCGCTGTCTGTCACCACAGACTGCCCCGGTGGAGCGCGGGCCGTCAGCTGCCTCCGAGGCTGGCGCGGCGGCCGCGGTCTCCATGGTAACGGCCCAGCCGGCGTCGCGGCCTTGCGGGGAAGATGCGGCCTGCTGGGCCAGCCGCCTCGGCTCCTGCCTTTCCTCCGGGCTGGGGCCACTGAGGAGGAAGGACCTGGACGTCGGCTTGCCTGGCAGCGGGCTCCAGGTGAGAGGCGGGTGGGGGCCGCGAGCGGCCGGGGGGCCGGGCTGGCGTATTCGGGCCTGCTTCCCTACCCTCCCTGCAGCGCCAAGCTCACGCCCGCGAAGCCTGGCCGGAGCAGCCCGTTTGTTTGCTGCCCCCCACCCCAGCAGTCGGAGAAAGACTGCTTCTTCCCGAGGACTCCGCGCTGGAAAGGAACCCTCAGCGCCTGGACTCACCCACGGCTTTCCTTCATTTTCAGTGAAATCCCACTCTGGCTGGAGACACAAATGGCCTCGAACGAGAGAGATGCTATATCGTGGTATCAAAAGAAGGTAATTTTTATTTGCAAATCATACTTCTTGCAGAAACTGCACGAGAAACGTCATGCGCTTTTAAGTTTCTTAATACCAGGTATTATATGATATCTCAGCATATGGAAAAATGGATTTACAAGGTCCAGGTCCCAGGATCAGATTTTGAAATCCTCCCCCTTTTCCGGGCTGCATACAGAAGTCATGGCAACGCTTTGAAAGTTTACTTCTGTTCACACTTTAAAGATATCTGCATGGCTCAGATTGGTAACTGTCCTCTTATTGAGCTGTCCCTTATTTTTTATTCTTCTATAGTATTCCTATTGATGTTTTCCTTAAGTGTGGAAATATCTTTTAAGGTAATAATTCCTTTGAAATATTTTAGAAGTTGCTTTTAACTTTGAGATCCAGCTATTTTAGAGTTTTGAAGGAAATAGTTTTTGGAAATACTAATTTATTCTAACTCAGAGGTAGAAACATTTTGCAGATATAGTAATACTTAATAGATTAATGACTTGTGTGAGGTTTGACTTAAACATAGGTATTTGCCTTTCCATCATTTAAATAGCTTGCTCCTTATTTCAGATTGGAGCATATGATCAGCAGATATGGGAAAAATCAATCGAACAAACTCAGATTAAGGTAAATTGATTGCTTTGATTCTAGTTTTGTTTTACTGTGTTAATGTGAAAGTGGATTGTACTTTTAAGACTCTGTACCTATCCACCAAGTATGGCATTCTTCATTCTCTGAGGTTTATAAAATAATGCATAATGATAAAAATAACAGTTGACATGTGGCTTTATTACCAGATGTCCCTGTAGGTGGGCCTATGATTACATAATTTTGGTCAGTTATTCCCACATGGCAGGTCAAGTCCAGTGTTGTCAGAATTTCAGATTTTTCAAGAAACACTAGAAATACACATTTGTATGTGAAATTCCCAAATTTTTAAAGGAGTAGTAGTTCTTCTCCTCTGCCTTTTTCCTTTCCGTCTTCCTGCTCTTCACCATCACCATTATCACTGTACAGGCCACTTTTGGCCTGAATCCAGACAGGCCTCCAGCTCTCAGCGGTCCCCCTCCCTTACCCTCACATGTGATGACCCTTCTTTTATTCAGTCACTGTTTTAAAGTAAATTTTTCAAGCTCTTAAACTTTTTTTTTTAATACTATATTTACATTTTTGTCTTTTTGAAACAGTCTTGCTATGCAGTTAAAACTGGCCTTGAGCTCACTTTGTAGCCTAGGCTGGTCTTGAACCTGCAATAATCCTCCTACGGGGGCTGGGGAGATAGCTCCGAGGCACAAGTGCCTGCTGGGCAAGTGCAAGGTCGTGAGTTCGAACCCTGGTCCCACCAAAAAGAAATCCTCCTACCTCAGCCTCCGGAGTGCTGGGATTACAGGCATGCACCACCGTGCCCAGTTTATGCATTATCTTTAGAACTGAGTAGATTCTTAGGTTATTTCATGCTAACAGACAACCAAAAACTGATGTGTAATTTAGAATGTTAATTTACATTTATAATAGAGAAGTTTAAATGATCTTCTAATATAACTAAGTTAGGTGGTGGGATTGAGAGATGTGGAAGTAATAGTGAAGTCGTGGGATGGCTGCTTGATAGACAAATATAATTAGATGGTCTTGAAAGTTGTGGAAATGTCTCTGGCTACTGACTTTAATTCTCATGTCTATAGGCTCAGGGTCTTACTGCCTTGGGAAGCGTTCATAAATGGCATCAAATACTTGTTTATTGAAGCATTGAAACCATTTATTTATTTATTGCCTTTTTGAGACAGGGTCTTGCTATGTAGTTCAGGCTGGCCTTTAGCTCACTTCTGTGGCCCAGGCTGGTCTTGAACATGTACTAGTTATCTTGCCTCAGCCTCCCAAGTGCTTTTTTTTTTTTGGCAGGACTGGAGTTTAAACTCAGGACCTTACAGTTGCCAAGCAGGCACTTGTGCCATGGAGCTATCTCCCAGGCTACTATGCTGGCTTTTTATGAAACCTTTTAAAAAAGATTTGTTGCAGAACTTTTTTTGCCTTTTTGAGACAGGGTCTCATGATGCAGTTCAGGCTGGCCTTGAGCTCAATTTGTAGTGCAGGCTGGTCTCGAACTCACAGTGATCCTCCTGCCTCAACCTCCTAAGTGCTTGTTGTAGAACTTTAAATAAATTTTTTAATATTACATTAATTAGAGTGGACCATTAATTAAATCACAATTAGAAGCAGGGCATGGTGGCGCATACCTGTAATCCCAGCACTGTGAAATGCTAACTAGTGTAAATACATAATGGAACAGATCTTGTCTTATGACCTCTAGCCTTGTGGTTTGAACAAGTTAATGTACTTTGTATGGATTTTGGTTTCCATATCCTAAAAACTATTTTTATTGGTTTATGTTTATGATACATAATATTTACAGTCATTTTAGGGAATTGGTATGTATAGAAAACATACCATTTTTGATTCTTTTTTTTTTTTTGGGAAACTGGGGATCAAACTCAGGACCTTGTACTTGCCATGCAGGCACTTAAAAACAAACCATTTTTGATCCTCTCCCCTTGAATGGATTTTACTTCTATAGAGTAATGAGCCTTCTAATGAGCCAATTTAGATTTTTCAGCTCTTATTTCTATGCCATTTGCTACATACATACCTTTCTTTCTTTTAGTTCACCATAGTAGAGTTACTTGGTAACCTGTGTGTATTCATAGGCCTGAAGGGCAAGAATTATGTTTATAGCCTGCTCTCAGAACATCTTTGTTC
>PVJA010028799.1:0-27282 GCA_004027025.1 Myocastor coypus | reverse complement strand
GCGGTCCCTGAAGCCGCCCAAGCTTTCCCAAGCAGGCGCTTTAGACCACTGAGCCATCCCGCCAGGCCCCTCCGTAACCTTCTTTAATGCGAAGAAGCATCCTCATTAATTAAAAGTGGTTAAGGATACACAATTACTTTGCTTGCTTGAATCTTGATGTATGATACTGGGTAAGAGACGGTTCTATTAATAAAAATACTCTCACCTAGTAACTTTACAGGCAGGACATTAATGAAGACTTCAGGGAGAGGCGATCTTAAATTTTTCTGCAAACAAGTTAGATTATTCAATTTTGTCCAATCTATTCTTGTTTCATCAGTCATAGTGTATAAATATACAGCAGGACAATGCATAACAACCACAAATACTTCACACTTAAGAAACAATGGTCACAATCGTTTTCTCACATACTAGCACTAGCAAGGCAACAGCTAGATAATCAGGCTCTAGGAAGGTACTGTACTTGTGATTTTGTATCATCTTTTTCCTTGACTGTTGTAGCTTTTCTTCTTTCTTGTTTGTTTCTTAATTGGGCTTTAAAATTACAAATTCCAGAGTGTAAATGTATCATAATTTACATAATTATTACCTTTAGTATTTATTATTGGTCTTTACCCTAAGTTTTTGCTAATATAAATAGTATTTCATCAATTAATTTTAGATGAAGAAATTTTGTTGTAACTACTCATATCAAACTGGCTCTTGGAAAAAGAGATCAATGCAGACACACTGTCTCAGGGTTGTAATGCGGCAAAATCTCAGTAAAGGTATCCTGTGGCAAATCTAGTTCTTTTTTCTCTGAAATTGTTATCAGTTATGCTCAGCAGCAGCACTGTATGCTATGTATACCACTGTCATTCTGTAATTATAAAATACTTCAGATAAAAAGTTTTTGAGATCCTCCTTTCAAATTCATTAAGAGGAGTTTTTCTAGTTTTACCTCATATCTTTAGGCTAGCCTTTAATACATTTTGATAATTTAAAATGAACTGGATGATCTGTGAGAGTTTGTAGTTTTTGTTCTTTTGGGAACAACAAATAATAACGTTTTGACAAGGTAATGTTTATTTAATTACTGGAGAGAAAATTACTTCTCCGCTTTGTTTATGTTATGAACATAGAAGCATATACTGAAAAATTCTCGTATTTTCTATACTTGTAGATGTGCTGAAAAGCTAGAAATGAATATAGTTGTAAAAATGGATCTATAAGAAAATTAAAAGCATAAAATTCACAGAAGTATATCTTTTCATAATAATTCCAACAGTAATATACTTATAAAATTTATGAGTATATAAATTTCATTCACTACTTTATATGTAAACTGTAAAGTCATACAATGTCATTACCCATTCAAACAAAGATATTGATGTAAGTTACTCATTTTTGATTGGTTCTCTTACTTTATGTGATCTACTCTTATTTTGATCCTTGACATGAATTCTTTGCCTTTTACTGTACTGATTTATTTGACATGCAAAACTTTTTGATTTGTCGTAATTCCATGTGTTCATTCTTCTTATTGCTTCTGCAGTTGGATTCTAATGAGAAATGCTTTATCTGAGCCAATGATGAGTGTTTTATCCAATTAAACCACCAAGTAGCTTCAATATTTCTGTTTTAATTTTTAGAACTTTAATACATTTTATTTTATTTTAGTGCCTGGGGAGAGATGAGTCCAGCTTCCATCTTCAACATAAGATAGTCTTATTCCCAACACCATTTTTCAAATGGGTTATCATTCTTCCATCATATGTTTCTTTGCTTCACTTTTTAAGATTACATAGTTAAATGTATCTGGGGGTGTTTTTGTAGTCTCTACTCTATTTTATGTACATGTTGACTCATATTACTGTTTTTGTGCTAGCATGCTGCCTCTTTTATCATCATTACTTTTTAGTAGAATTAGAAAGTCAGATATTGTGATGACTCCGCCTTTGTGTTTTTTGCCCAGGAATATTTTTGTTCTTTCAGATCTCTTCTGATTCCATGTTATTTAAAATATTTTTTAAAGGAGAATACAAAAAAATAGTAAAAACAAGCAGTATAAATGATGATTTCACTAAGCAAAATGATAGGAATCCAGCAAAGGTGATTATAATGCACGCTATTGTCTGTAAATTAATTATTCAGATTACCAGATATAAGCCACTAAGATTAATCAAGAAAATACAAGGTGTACCTAATTTTCCCTCTGGAAGATTTAGTATTTGAGTTTTAACATCTGAATATCTTATCCATTTTGATTGTATTTTTGTACATGGTTATAGGCATGGGTCTAATTTTATCCACTGTTATATGGAAAGCCAGTTTTTCCAGGAGCATTTATTAAAGAAGCTATCTTTCTTCCAGTTAACATGTTTGGCCCATTTGTCAAAGGTAAATTACTGCGTGTGTTTATAGCTGTGTCTGAATCATCTAATCTGTACCATTGATAGTCAGGTCTATCTCTTTTGCCAGTACCATGCTGATTTCATTACAGTAGCTTGGTAGTATAAGTTCAAGTCAGACATTGTGATGCCTCCTGCCATTTGTTGTTGTCTGAGCTTAAATTTATTTTGATTATGGCTAGCTGGAGTTGCATATACTTCAATGTTATGGCTTGTGTCTAACTGTCCCTTCAAAGCCTCAAGCAGTTATGGGGCAGGCTTCTAGACTTTTTGATTAATTCATGATCCAGGGCTGCGATTATCGGTACAAATGCTGATGAGATCAAGGGTGTGAGGGCAACACTGGGCTTGGAGCAGAGAGACTGAATGCACCATGAGAGAGAAGTACTTGGCTCTTTTACTATTGTTGCTGCTATGACGCCCATTTTGTCTTGCTATTTTGTTGCTTTCTGCCACCATGAATGGCTGCCATCTTCTGTGTACCATGCTGCCATGGAGCCAGCTGAGTATGGACTGAAACCTCTGCAAACTGTTAGCTAAATAAAACCATTCCTTCTTTCCCTTTGTTCCAGGAACAAGAGAAGAGTAACTGAAACGCTCACCTCATTGTGTGCCAGATTCTTTCCCCATGCTTGGGATATTTTCTGTTACTACACCTGTGAACATTGTTTTCTATGTCATTTGTGTTGACTTTAAGATGTTTCACTGATACTCACTAATCTTATATAGTTTTTGCATCATCTTGCAGCCGTTGCATTGTTATTCTCTGGGTCCTTGTTATTTCTAAGTTACCTTTCCTTTTATTTTCACTATCCGCAGTGATCATTCTAACATCTGAAATTCTATCTTCAGTTTCATTACAGCAGTTTGGTCAGCTTTTAACATACTGGACATCTGTTTGAATCTGTACCATGCATTGTCGGTCTTTCTCGTATTGTTCACTCAGTGTTTCCATCATTTTCCTTTTTCCCTCTATTTTTTATCTAGGTCTTCTTTAGATGTGCTGAGTCATGCTTTTACGATTATGCTAATTTCTTTTCTTACGTGAGAGATTATTTCTTATCTGACTTCCTCCATACACTGATCCAGTTTTTTTTTTTTTTCTTTCTTTCTTTCAGTTGCTATCATTTCAGAAATTAGGTGTGTGACTTCAAGTTCTTCTATGAATTTTTCTTCTGGACTTCTTTTGGGTTGGCTGGACATCTGAGATTGGATTTTGCCCCTTCTTTTGGACATTTTTGAAGCTGCCAATGTTCACCCTGACTCTGCAGAGATGGAAGGGTGGCAGGGTATGGGTGAGCAAGGCTTTCATGAGATTGGGTGGGACGGGTAGTCATCAAATTTCCTGCTGCATGAAGTTTAGTGTTCCTTCCATGTTGTACTACTGATTTCTGCTGGTCTACTGAAAGGAGCAGTTAATGCTTATTTTTTTTTCTTATAATCTCTTGTATCTTTTGCAAGTTTTATATCTTTTGCAAGTTTATGTCTAGTAATCTAAATAACTAATTTGATGATAGCATTATGTAATTGCAACAATCATTGTCAAGTTTCTAGTATTTTGTTTAATGACATTTTATATTATTTCTAATTTTTCAACTATTTTGTACTATTTGAAAAATAAAATGTTATTGGAATCTCCTCTTTGATTCATTCTACCAATCTATGTCTTTTAACTGGAGAGTTCTGCCCATTAACAATTAGGAGATACTGTTGAGGAGTTTTGATTAATTGCTACCATTCTGCTGTTTTTTCATGGTTGATTCTGTTTTTCTTTGGCTATACTTTTGTTACTCTTTTATTAATTGACTCTATTAGATATTTTCACTCCATCAGATTATTTTGGCTTTGTTGGTTCCATTGTTTCTGTCCAGGATATTCTTGAGCTTTTTTTTTTTTTTTTTTCTGGAGTGCTGATTTGAATGATAGGTTGATCAAGAATGTTACCCTGAGTTGGAACTAGTTTACCAATAGACCTTGAAATATTTCATCCCCAACTCTTCTGGCCTTAAGGTCTGTGTTGAGCAATTTGTTGTTATTCTAATGGGTTTATCTCCATATGTGGCTTTTATTTGGTTGGTTGGTTTTTGATTGCTTTTAAATTATGAGTATTTTTGTGTTGAACACTGGCATTTTAATGACACTAAGTTGTATAAAGCTTCTTTCCATCACAATTGTTTGGTGTTCATTTTCTTATATATTGAAATATTTTTATATTTATAAAATTTTCTGTTATGATCATTGTAAACAAATTTATTGTTCCATCTTTGCTATCATTTGGCATTTTTAAATCAAATATTGTTAGGTTGGTTGTTTACTGTCATCTAGTAGTTGTTAAATGAGTGTTTTGCAGCTTTCAAAATCTTTCTTGATATTTCTCTGAGTACTTCTGCAAAATTTCTCATTTGACCTTGATTTCAGACTTTCCATTATCACGTTGGGTATATCATCCATTCCTATATTTAATATATTCTCTTTTCGCTAACATTTCTCTCTAGTTCCCCTCTTAGGATTTCTTTATCTTTGGTAGATATATCATTGATGCTTTGAACTTCCTTTATCAGCTCTTCTAATTTTTCATTTGTTTTCCCCAAATCTACACAGGACATTTTAAATGATAATTTCACAAACTTTTGGGTCATGTCCTTTTAGAAATTTCCATATTTCTTGATATCTTCTCTAAACAATGCATACAGCTTCAGCCCTAGTGTTTCCTTTCCTCTTCATTTTACAACTTCTGCGTTTTCCTTGGGAGAGTTTAGAGGACTTGCCAGTCTCTTATTGTCTTATTTTCCTATATCCTCTCCTATATCTGTTTTGTTTTTTAGCCTTACCTTTTTATTCCTATATTGGGTACTGAGGTTTGATGTCGAGTAGGATAGGGAGAGCTTATAAATGATGCAATTTTTTTTAAAAAAAGATACACCCTTTCTGCGATGCATTTACCCTTTTTATATGTCCATGTATAGTATTTATCTCATCAGCTACTTCAGTGATTTGAGCTGTGTTCCTGTGTTTTGAGGAAAGAACTGTTTCTGGTTGTAGTAGCACCAACAGATTTGATCATACGTTGAACATTATATACTTCCCATTGACACTTTCATTTTCACCAATATTCCATGAGCCTTACAATTAATTACTATAAGCAGTTGCTGTATAATATGGTAGGAGAAATGGAAGGAAGAGATTGAGAGGAATCAGTGTCCTGAGAGGAGGTACAGGGAATAGAATTAGGTGAGAAATGAAAACTTGATACGGCATCATTTTACTTTGGAGGATATTTAGCTAGGTTGAAAGATTGATGTTAAGGATTGTACATAGGTATTTTTGAGGATGACTGGGGGTATAGGCAGAAAGAGGTGTAATGTGGGGCTGGGTAGAGTTATATGGCTTTGAAATTTTTTTCATGTTTGTATACCTGTAGTGTGGATAAGAGGTAATGGGAGACAGGGGCTTAGGTAGAATACAGAAAAGAAAAAGGAGCAGGAAAGGAAGCTATACAATTAATACAGGAGAAGATAAGAGTCCGCAAGAAAGAACAAAACATGATGAATTATAAATGGAAGAAAGGTAAAATATGGGAGAAACAAACGAAAAATAAGGTAGGTACTTGACGTAAAGAAACTAATAGAGAGATAACAAGAGGTGGGAACATATACTCAAATTAAAGCAAAGCAAGTAGAAGAAGAAAAAATAATGATCAGAATAATAAAATACTGAAAATATCTGACAAGAACTCAGTTGAAATGCTACAAGAGAAAGTATTTGTGATTTTAAAACACTATAAGTGGAGAGAACCACAATTTCTTTCTTATTTTTATTGAAATATTTCCACTGTAAAATTGAAGCTAAAGGCCAGAGGTGGTAGCCTATGCCTACAATCCCTGTGCTTAGCAAGGTGAGGCAGAAGCCAGCCTGAGCTACAAACTAAATTCAAGACCAGTCTAATATGCTAATGTTAAGACCCTCCTCCGTACTACAGGGTAGCTGTGGCTTCAATGAATCTTCTTTGAGCAACTCTTCTATGTAGCCATGTTTGAAGCCCCCCATCATTTCTTCACTGTCACATGATTTTGCTTTTTGGCTTCAAAGGTTACTTCTCTACATCATACATAAATACCCAATTGCCTACCTAAAAATCAAATGTCCTTCACCAGATCTTGTTTCTTATCATTGCATTGCCTGTTATTTTTGTGAATAAAGAAGCATATATTGAATATAAGTGCATTTGAAAAACATTGAAATGATATTATTTCAAGGGGGAAAATAAAATTCTCATGTGGTAGAGCATCATAGATTCTTACAGTTAGGAAGAACTTTGGAGATCACTTAGAGTGCTCCCAAACATTTTGATATTGTTTTTGTTGCATCTGATTTTATTATTTTTGTTGTGTTCTACAATTTGTATGTTGAATATCCCAAAATGGCCAGATATGAATGGCTTAGTTCCCAGAGCTGTGCTGTAGGGAATTTCTGAACCCCTTACCAGATGCAGCTGATGTGGTGTGCATAGGGTACCTGGGATTGTGGAGGTGCCTATGAACACTGCAAGGCCAATGCTTCTTCTTTTCCTATTTGGCCATCAACTGATTCATTTGCTCCACCCTGTGCTTACCACAGTCCTGGGCAATGGGTTTTACCAACAGGAACTAGAAGCCCTCAAACTATAATTCAATGTGTAACTTTTAGAGGTAAATTATTTTATTACCACGAAAGAATACTGAGCCAGGCGTGGTGGCGCACGCCTGTAATCCCAGCACTCGGGAGGCTGAGGCAGGAGGATCGGTGTGAGTTCGAGACCAGCCTCAGCTACAAAAGTGAGCTCAAGGCCAGCTTGAACTGCATAGTGAGACCCTGTCTCAAAAAGACAAAAAAAAAAAAAAAAAAAGTCACCCTTTAAAAAAAAAAAAAGAATACTGAAATTGCTATAAACATAGTACTTTCATGAGTTCTGTATGTTGTTCTTTAAATTAATAATCAGAGTCATAGTAAGAAATTGTGAATGTGTAGGCAGTTGGTCAGAGATGATAATGTGCTCTGGATTTCTGAACTTGTGCCTGGTGTCTGAGAAGCATCTGCAGGTGACTGTGAGACTCTTCACAACTGTATCTAGATTGTGTAAGCAATACAGCAATGCTCATAGACTTAGGAGAACTAAGTGTTTTTTTACATATGCATGTAGAATATTTAGAATAATAATTACCATATAGCAAATGTTAGCGAATAGTTATTGTAGAAAACTCAGATTCTTCATAATGAATAAATGTATGCCAATCATCTGAGTCATGTTTCTATCAATCATTATTTGGGACTCTTTAACAACTAGAGCCATTTTGTAGAATGTTTCAAAAATTTCATTTTAAGTAACTATGTCTGTTATGTAGTAGATCTAGTATTAAGAGCAATAAAAATGAAAAATGTTTAGTACAAAATATAGTAGCCTATGCCATTTGTTCTAGCCTAACGTTAACATCTTTTCTAGAAAAGGATACATTGATCATTTGACAGAGAAAAGAATTCTGCCATAACAATGGGATAAGAAGAAAAATTGTAATACTAAAAGAGTATACATTGTCAATTTTTCATATGCTTTGCCATCCTATTAGGTCCTTGCAGAAAGTAGTCAATAACAATTGGGTACCAATTAATTATTTTACAAATTTCTATCTCTTGAAGAAACTTTCGTTGCCCAAGAAAATTAAATGATGTTTCTTCTTTACACTAGTTTGCTTCAACTTAAAATTTTACTAGAAATTTCAAGTTTTAGACATTCACTCTGGGAACATATCAAATATTTCTGGCATATTTACTTTCAGAGTGCATATTTATATTAGACCTTAACGTTATCTGCCATTTATACTATGAAAAGAATATTATTATGCACATTCTTATTAACTACTGACTGTTTTGTTGTTGCTTTGTTTTGTTTTTTGTTTTGAGACAAGTGCTCCCTATGTAGTTGTGTCTGGCCTTGAACTAGTTGCAAAATCTGAGCTGCACAATAGTTATCCAGGATCCTGCTGTCTCAGCTGTCCTGTGATGGAATTGCAGGCATGTACCTTGACTATGGGGAAAGTATTTTAACTGGTGTGTGTAAACCACTGGGAAAGCTGACAGGATGATCACTACAAGGCAACACTGAGTAGGGAGAAGATCCTGTATCGAAAATAAAAATAATTACCATGAAAAATCTATCCAACCTAGGCAAGAGGACCCCCCAACAAATAACATAAGATTTGGATTTATTGTAATTGGTCTGACACTAAGCCAGGGACCTAGAAGCGTTCCTTGCCACCCACCAATAAGAACTGCAATTCTTGGAGTTTTCTTAACTTCTTCCATGACTACCTCAGTGTATTACAGGGTGACCTTTAACCTCTGAGCTCCCAGGGAGCTGGTAACAGTGCAGATTCACCAGTTCCCCCTGGACACTAAGACTAGAAAGGTCTGCTGCGCCTTGCCACCTGCATTTTACCCAGCATGCCATGTTTGTTAGCTTGCTTGCTGCAGGAGGTCATCTTGCCCTTAATGTTTTCATAAAGGGGAGTGAAATTATAGTTCTGATTCTGACAAATTTTGGATAGCATTTCTTCTTCTGAGAGAATGGAAAATGAAATATATATGATTGTGATATTTTTCTTGTCTTTTCTACTTTAATTCTAGCCCTAATACTTTATTTTCTGCTCCCTTCTCTTAGTCCAAATCATATGAAATGAGAAAGGGGCAAGAACACAATATTTACTACTTCCAAGGAAAGGGAAATCAATTGTAGAGTATTTTTGGTTTGAAATGGAACTCTGCATTGTTCCAAGGCTACCAGACAGCCCTGTTTTATGGTGGCTCCATTCTCTATCTCTAATTCCTACCATCTTTCTCCTAACACTTGGTGTCTCCTAATTCCAAAAGATCTTGCACCTAAGTTGGCAAAAGACCTAGCACTATCCTGTTAGGATATATCCATTAAACTCTGCCTCCACCATCAAATCTTCCAGACCACAACTTCTAGCTCACTGAGCAATAAATTGTTTCACCAAGGAATTCCAGATTCACTTCAGGAGCTTATGTCACAGACTTTGGACTTTGTTAAATTATCATGGTTAGGTCCTTGGTGATGTCAGATTAGTCAATGAGATTATGTATTTATTATGGACATATATTGCTCACAGCTATTATACTTCCTTTCATTTTACATACTTGACAAATGAGGTTATAGGATGAGATAGGAAGAAAGAAAGATATAAAGTTCAGCACATACACTATTATCACTAGGTGACATGCTATGCAACATGAAGCCTATCCTGCAAGAGAAAGCATATTCTAGACATAATTCTCACCCCGTTGTACCTGGAGCTTTGTATATGCACATAAGCAGCATAGGGGAAGACCAGGAATAGAGATGAGGGAAGATAATTCTTTGCCATTAGTGATTCACAAGAAGATTTAGTATGTTCTTAGGATGAAATGTAGACATTCCCACTGCTTTTTCAGAGTAAACTGCAAGTTTGCAGAATTCTCAATAAGTCAAACATTTATAGAAGAGATACATAAAATGTTAGAAGTTTCAGACTTTAAGGTAATAAATACTTGAAATTTAAAATCTTGGCTTCTTGAGTAATTGCAGCTACTCCTGCTATATTAGCAAATTTATTGATACAATTTAAGTATACAGAATGATCATATGGATCATAAGGTTTTTTTTCTTTTTGAGATAAGAAAAAGACCTCACACTGTCTTGCTGTGCAGTTCATCTAGCCTTGAGCTCATTTTGTAACTGAGGTTGTTCTACCAGGACTCTGCAAAGCTACAATCTGTGGACCAGCATGCCTAGGTATGGAGCTTTCCTGGCATCTGGTCCATCCCTTATGAACGTAGGATTCTGGGTGACCTATGGGGTTCTGGGGAGCTATGCCACTTAGCCTGCTGCACACAGCTGTGCAGCTTGTGCTGGCATGATCCAACACAATAAGAATTTAGGAGGATTATGGGTGACCCATGTAATCGTGATGAATCTGGTCAACACACACCACCTGCAATGAAACTTTGCTGAATATCAGCTAGTTGCCCCACCAGTAGTGACAACTTTGGCGCATCCTACCCTGCCCCACACTGTAGGACACACACCTCAACACTCTCCAGCCACTTCTAAGTGTGGATGATTATTGCAGACTTCAAAAATGCCAAAAGAGAGGAGCAAAAGTAAACTTCAATCCTGTAGCCCACCCAGAACAAATCCAGAAGACAAAGACATACAAAAACTTAGAAATCATTCACCTGAAATTGCTAAAATGATAGAAATTGAAGTAAACAAACAAGGTACATCAAGCTACACACACACACACACAAAAATACGATGACAAATAAACCGTCAGGTCATAAAAGAAATGACAACAATCTTGGAAGAATTGCTTAGTACAGCTACAGAAGGAATAGGTTTTAAAAAGATAATAGAAAAATGATAGAAACATTGAATTGGCAATACAGGACAGAATTAGGGTGCATAAAACATATTCAAACAGGTATTCTGAAAATTAAGAACTCACTGAAAGTAGGCAAACACACTTTAGTGAAAATTATGGTACAATCTCAGATCTTGTAACCAAAAGTGCAGCTAGTGAACATGAAAAGAAAGATCTCTTAAAGCCAAATAAGAATCAGGGAATAATAATTCAGCAGTTCCATGATATCACAAAGAAAAATGATAATAATAATAATAATAATAGGTGTAAATGAAGCAAAAGAAGATAGCACAAATGATATATAAAGATTTTTGCAGAATTATTAACAGAAAATTTTTGAAACATGAGAAAAGAAACTGACATACAGTTAAGTGAGGAAGATAAAACTCCAAACAGTCAAAATCAAAATAAATATACACCTATATTCATAATAATCAAGATCTCAGAAATTCAGCAAAAGAAGAGAACATTAAACACTTCTAGAGAAGGAAACAGATCATCTACAATGAAAAGTCCATCAGAAATGGTGTATTTCTAAACAAAAAACCTATTAAATCAAGAAGAGCTTGGAATGAAGTATTTCAGGTGAAGAAAGAAAATATCATAAACTACACTGATGTACCCTGAAAAATTCTCTATTAAATTCAATGGCAAGATAAATCCTCCCAAGACAAAGAACAACTGAATCAATTCATGACCACAAATCTAAACCTACAGAGAATATTGGTAGACGTTCTAGAGACAGAAGTGATCACACCTTCACCAACAATAGAAAGAAGTCATCAAACAGATCAGGTAATTAAAAGATGGATAAAATATATTACCTACAGCATGAAAATAATGTGAGAAAGATAAACCAATATATATGAGTTATAACCATCAATGTAAACACCAATTCACCAATTAAAAGAAATAGACTAGCAGAGTGAATAAAGAAACAAAATCCAACAACATGCTGCAAACAAGAAACATATCTAACTAAAAAGGAAATGCATTGACTAAATGTTGAAGAATGGAACATGCTATAGAAAATTAGAAAGAAAAAAGACAGGAGTAGCTATCTTGGGTGCTGAAAATATCAACTTCAAACAAAAAATCATCCAAACAAATTAAAAAGGTCATTACATACTTGTTAAAGAAAAATTACAAAAGGAAAACATAATTATAAACATATGTGCACCAATATAGGAGCATCCTCCCACATAAGACAAATTTTAACAGACATGAAAAACCAAGTGAGAAAAAATACAACTGTAGTGGGAGACTTTAACATGCCACTGTCGCCAAAAAAAAAAAACAAAAAAAAACAAGAAAGAAACAATAGGACTAAACCAAACTTGTGAAGACATCAACCTAGTAGACTGGTCCAGTATGTTTCACCCAGAAACAACATAATACACATTCTTCTCAGGTGTACATGAGATGTTCTCTAAAATAGAATGTACACTAACACAGAGAACATTCTTAAGTGAATGTAAAGGAATTGAAACTATCCCATGCATACTATCTGATCACACTGCAAAGAAACTCACATTTATTGACAAAATAAAATAGAAAATACCATAAACACGTAGAAACTAACTGGCAACTTAAGGAAGAACCAGTTCTTCACAAATGAAACTAAGGAAGAAATTAAACAATATTTACAATAAAAGAAAATGCAGATACAACTCATTGAAACCTGTAGAACACAATGAAAGTTTTCTAAAGAGAGTAATTGTAGTGATAAATTCGCACATCAGGAAAATAAAGATCTATAAAACTACAGTACTCTGAAAAAATAACTCTTAGAGAATTTCAGAAAATGGAATGATATTCCCTGCTCTTGAATAGGATGAACCAACGTTATGAAGATGGCCAAAGACAACCCACTAATTTTTTAACAAAACATTACCTGATAAGTATTCAGATAAAGGTCTTCTATCTAGAATTTATAAAGAACTAAAAACATTAGAGTCCCAAAATTCAAAGACCCAATCCAGAAATGAGCATCTGAGATGAACACACAGTTCTCAGAGAAAGAAGTTCAACAAGCGTATAAATATGTGAAGAAATGCTCCACATCGTTAACCACTCATGAAATGCAAATTAAAACAACACATAGATACGATCTCATTGCAGAAACAATGGCTATCACAAAGAAATCAACCAAGAACAAATGTTGGAGAGGCTCTGGGGTAAAAGGAACCTTTCTCCACTGCTGGCGGGAATAGAGACTGGTGAAACCATTGTGGAAGGAAGTGTGGAGGATCCTTAAAAAATTAGAAGTGGAAATCACATTCAATCTGGCTTTCCCCCTACTGGGAATTTTCCCAGAAGAACTGAAAATACCATATCATAGTGATATATGTGCACCTATGTTCATAGTAGCACAACTTGTGATAGCCAAATGTTGGAAATAACCAAAATGCCCATTGTCTGAAGAATGGTTGATAAAGATGTGGTATTTTTTACAATGGAATATTACTCAGCTATAATGACAAACTTAAAGACTTCATATATAAGTGGAGGTATCTTGAACATATTCTCATAAGTGAAGTATACCAGACCCACATGTGTAAATATATTACTGTTTCCCTACTGTAAGATCTCAAAGGAAGAAACAAAAATGGAAAGGCATAACACAGCTGAATGCAAGCAAAGGACTTAAGTATTAAACAATGAAGTGACAGCACATAGAAGAGATAGGAAGCATGGCAGGAGCAAAACCATGCACTTATATACACAGGATGAATTAGGTAATGGCCATAAGAACTGCCAAAATATTTTTCACACTGAGGATAGCAATACGTAACACTAAAACTATGCTTGGAATGCCTGTCATTCTTGTAGCTTTAGATTTGTCCTGCTTCTAATGTAATTTCAGTTATTGCTATACTCTCTCAAGTAAATGGTTTACAAGAAAACAAAAAAGAGTATTAAATGACAGTAAAGCGATTAGGAAAAATGCCATAGGATTGACCCACTACAATTTTGCATATACTTAGATTTCCAAATGTCTGTGTAAAAATGTGTAACTGCTTTTATCACATTGTATAGGGATTTATTAGAATATCAATGATTGATGGAAAATCCCTATTCTAAGTTAAGTGTAAGAAGTTTGTTATTTGGAGAAACAGTGATGTTAACCTCAAGTACCTATGTTATAGAATAATAGTATCATGAAGCTTCTCTTCTAGAGAAGAGAATGTAAGTTTACAGACCAAAAATAAGAGAAAAAGAAGGGCTACAAGGATTGCCAAAATTTTGGCCCTTGCTCTTCAAGGTCAACAAGGACTCAGGGCATAAGAGAACCTGTGGTGTATAATCCTATAATCCTAAAATCAGCAGTTTCCCAAATTTTCTGTTCAAGGGCATTATTGGGCTACAGAGGAAAGGGATAGATGATGTATAGTGTGCCTACAGAGCATCACCTAGAGAGAAAACATTCTCTCAGGCTTTCACAGAAAGCAAATTGGCCAAACAATGGCCATAACTCATTCAGACTACTGATACTGACAACAGTTCTACAAAGCACTTTACATGGTTTCAAAGTAAATCCTGAGGGATTTTGACTGGCCTTGCAAGATACAGAAGTTCCATGTTTTGTCATACAGGTTTTGCTTTAACTTGCTCTTAACCACCCAGCAGAAATATTTAACCACAAGACATAAAACATAAAGCTAGATTAGTATGCTGATCTGTAAAAGGCTTAAATCAACAGTTTCCAACATTGCCCATTCTACCAATAATCATTGCGATTATGGAATACTGGACTATGCATACAACTACTTTTGCTCAGTTCAATGAGAAGAAGTTTTTGTACCACCAATGATTAGGAAAATTAGCATGTCTACATCCTATGCTCCTTATGACTACTACAAGGACAAGAATACACATTATATGAATTATTGGGAATGTACTACTTATGTGTTTTTAAAATGTGACATTATTATTTCTTATCAAAAGAAAAAAATGAGAAGAGAAAGACACAGAAAGAAACAAACGATAGCAAAAAAAGAAAGCAAATATACAATCACAATATTTCTGCCTTAGAGCTGACTGATGTTGAACTGAACAAGACACATTCTCCTTTGATTTTTGTGTACTAGGTGATTTGCTCCACCAATAGAAAGCTGAAAGATATAGATATCAGAAATGTGTGACTCACAGTTCTTGAAGATGGTCAGGCCCCCAAAAACTGCACCAGCATCTAGTGCTATATATGTGGAATGGTGAGCAAGCACTCACACGCTCTAGTGACTGATTTTCAAAGCCACTTCTTGATAATCGCATTCAGCACCTTCACGATGGTTAATGCCTCACAACCTAATCCCTTCTTGAAGGTCATGCCCTCTACCACCATCATTATAGTAACTGAGATTTCCACATGAAATTTGACTTAGCATAGAAACTATAGCAACAAAAAAGCTCAAAGGAGAGCTGTGATGTTTAAATTATTTTTGTTTGTGATTAGCAATTAATCAAGCACTAGAGATACTGAATGTAAACAACAATTGTAAGAGGAAGCACAATTTCCTGCTGCTAGTAATCTTCTCCAAGACTGATAAATTATGGTAGAAGACTAATTAAATGAAATTTGATAGACTCTGAAAATAGGTCCCAGGGTTAAAATAGGATATAGGTTTCAGCAGGCATTAAGACAGTGCTCTGTTCATTGATGTTCCTTGTATTTAATTGTAAAAACAAATGAGCATCCTGACATTCTCAGTCTTCTCAAACCTTTAAAAATACTCTTTACTTTTGCATTGCTGGTGTTTATTAATCTAAAGGAAGATGACATATATGATCAATGATAGTTAAGTCAAGTTCAAATGACTTTTCTGTCATTAACATAAAATTAGTGATGATAATCAACTTACCACCCATCTGAATGTATGTAAGATGAACTTTGCCCAGTGATTTTCAAAGCATTCAAACTTGGTGCAATTCTATTGTTAACTTATAGTTGTGAATAACTTATAATCATAGACCTGCTACAGAACTGTAAAATCAGAGCTGATCTATTCATTTCATTCCCTTTATCACAAAGCATATACTGTATTTTAAGGTTGATACTCTTAATAGAAAACAGTGTTAAACAAGTACAGGCCATACATAATTTCTTAGTTGTGTCTACAAAGAGTAATGATATAAGTGGCTTAGTCCTACTGAGATTTACCATTTCAATTTATGAATGTTTGTATTTCCAGTACATTTGGTATTTGAAGTGAAACTATTGGGATATGACTAGAGTTTTAAGAAGTCGTTGGTGTTGGTCCTTCTCATTATAAAAAGAGATATCACAGAGTTTTGTCTATGAAAAAATGACAGAAAAATACACTAACTCGGAAGCACTAGAAACACAATACTAAAGCACAAAACTCTATGACTTGTTGGAAGACATCTTTTCACATTTTCAGAAAACTGCTGAAATGTCTCTTTCATGAATTATGATAATATTCTTTAGAAGTAAGTTCCTACTGGGAATTGAAATGCACATCCAGCAAGAGTATCAATAGAACACCCAAGATTCCAGGCTTCTGATGTGTGCTCAGCTTTCTCTCTTAGTATGGATTTCCTAAGCAGCTGAATTCAAGAACACTGTCCACATTTCTGTCAACAAATAGCTTAGCATTTTCCATTGTCAATTCCAAGGCTGAAGGTTAGCTTAGATTTTGGTATATCTAAATTCAGGTCTGTATTCATTTTTGTTGCTGTTATTTATTTTTTGTTGTTGTTTTTCTAGTCACACATTCTCAAAATACTTATGGAGCTTTGCCAAATATAAAAGTAATGCGAAATGACCAGGTAATGTAAAAATGTCACAATGAAGTATGAAATTACTCTTTTTTGTTGCACTTAAGATAGGGTCACAGAGTCTACAAAGTCTTACTAGATAGATTGGATTCATAGTGATTCGCCTGTTTTCAGCCTCTGAAATGCTGGTATTACAGGTGCAGGCCATTATGCCATCTCAATCTCCATCTCCTTATGCCCTGCTAGGATGGCATGGAACCCCAGGTATTGAACCTGGCCACTGAGTTCTGCCCAAATGGGGGCTTTAGGCCACTGAACTATCAGGCTGGCCTCGAAATTACTCTTGCAGTCTTCTGTCATCTAAAAGTAAGATGTCAGCCCACTGTGTGTTTTGCTCACTTTTGTGTCTCTAAAACATATGGTAAATTTGTTCACACACTGAGCATCCAATTTTTAATCACATGAATGAATATAGTATAAGTGAGTAGTTCATCATAATAGAAAATAGCATATGAAGTGATTTTAAATGGAAAAAAAAGAGAAAAAAGGTCTGTATATTTGATTATCAAGGGGCTGGAGATAACTCTTCCGTTAAACTTTTCAAGTACTACTTCCCAAGTACCTCTGGTAAAATATTGGGTTTATTTTACTTATCTCAAGATAAAGTTGCAGAAATTACTTTATACTAAAACATACGAGAAGCAACATTTCATAAATAGCACATGAATGTTACAAATTTGATATGCTCTCTTCCCTTACATGCAAACTTTTCCATTCATCATCTCTGGGAAAAAAAATTGTTATTATGGAGAATATTGGCCTCTGCCATGTCCTGCCTAATGCTAACATGCCCTTGGCTTTCTTAACCCACAGTGACCTGCCCTCTTCAAGTGCTGCTGCTTGCTAGACTGCACATCCCTCGTGTTTGTCAAGTGGACTCTGCACATCCCTAGCATGGGAACAGCCAGGGAAGAGCCTATCACTCTTGGGCTTTCCACCATCAGATGCTGGGAATAAGGAATCCACGCATCATCTATCCATGTCCAAACACACAGTTAAGTCCACCACTGCCCCTGCCAGAGACACGTTACTTTTTCTTTGAGATGACGTGTTAAGTTGAATTCTGAAATAAAAGAGACCTTCTTGCAGACACAGAGATGGTAAAACAAATACCTTAAGAGAAGATGCTGGTGAATAAACTCCTGCAGGTCACAAGGAAACAAAATCCTTAAAAGAAAGGCTAGAGAATTAGGCTTTCTTTCTGTGTGTGTGTGTGTGTGTGTGTGTGTGTGTGTGTGTGTCTGTATGTGTGTGTGCATGTGTATTTGCACAAGTACTTGGTTGTTGCAGGGTCTCACTATGCAGCTCAGACTTGTGTTAATCCTGCTTTCAGCCTCTGCAGCACTAGGGTTGCAGGAATGTGCCACCATGTTGAGACATGGACCCAGCCTGTGGTATCTGCAAATCATACTATGATCTTTGTGCTTGCCTAATCTTGCCTAAGCAGGCACTTTAGTCCACTAAGCTATCTCGCTGGCCCCAGAATTTGGCTTTCTTGTGAAGGCAGAACTGAGATTTTGGAAGAGGTTTCAGCAAGAGTTGTCCACTTTCCCTTGATTATAATGAAGTCATCTCTGAATAAGGCTTTTGCTCTCTCCCCCCTTTTGGAACAATATTTGTTTACATTATTTCATTGATATCTTCTTCACACATTTTGAGCACAACTTGAATTTTCTTTCCGCACACCTTTCCTTGCCTTACCTGAGTGAAGCACCCCCCATGTCTCTCCTCATCCTACTGTGTACCCTGCTAGCACTGCACAGTGCTTTGTGCCTCCTAACAGTGCCTGTCTGTCACAGGTAGCACATGCTCCTTCTGGCCATGCTTAGACATCAAGATTTCCATACCTAGAATAAGTTTTGGCTGAGTCACATGTGGTCATATGACTGAGGAGAGCACAGGCCTTGGGATGCCAGGTGTTATGGTTTGTGTCTAGTTGTCCTCCAAAGCCTCATGTAGTCATTGGGCGGGGACTTCTATAGATTGAGACTTGACTCATGAGTCACTGGGGTTATGTGTTTTAGTACTGATGGGATTATCGGTCTGAGTAGGGCTGGGACTATGGGTGTGGTCTAGGGCAGATACCCTAAGGCAAAGAGACTGATAGGAATATAAAGCGACAGAGAGACAGATTAGAGCTGTTGTTCTCTGCTGCCCTGTTTGGTTGGCTGCCTCTGCACCATTTTGCTGCTGTTCCACCGCCATGAACTGGATGCTCTCCTACCTGCTCCACTCAGCCATGGTCTGGCCAAATATGGACTGAAAACTCCACTAACTGTGAGCTAATAAACCTTTCCTTCCTTCATTTTGAGTGCCGGGTATTTGTCCCAGCAAAGACAGAAGAGTAACTAAGACAGAATTTGGTACCAGAGAAGTAGCGTCATTGCTGTAAACATATCTGATAATGTGGATTACAAGCTTTTGGGAATGGCTTACGGGAAGAGATAGGAAAGGTTCAGAGATGTCGGCTAAAAACAAAGCACTAAGAATGGCTTGGGCTGTTCAGCTTGGGCAATTCTGGCCAGAGCTCAGACCAGAAGACTGACAGAAGGCCTACCTGTACCTGTAAAGAATAGGCTGAAGAGGTTTCTGCTGGGAAGAAGGACAGCATTGGTCATTGGACTCCAGATGATTTGTGCTATGGATTGGCTGAAAGTCTTTTGGAATTTTGTTAGTGCCCAGAGACTTTGCCTAAGACTGAGATTAAGCATGGCGGACTGATTAATCTTTTAAGAGACATTTCAAACCAGCAAACTATTGGGGCAGTGGCGTGGTTCTTATTGGTTGCTTTTAGCCAGATTTATGTTGAAAATCAAGAGCAAAGAGCCAAGAAGGATGATTTAAAATGTGAGTTTGGCCAGAAAGGAAACACCAGGAGAGCTGTGGACTGCAAAGATGGAGCTAAAAGGATCTACATTGCTGAGAAGGAACCAGAGAATCAAAATGATGGCCTGAGGGCATCAGAAGAGGCAGCAGCTCTCCACACTTTGTAGCCTCAGAATTGCAAAGGAGAGAGGTTTTGCCTTGAAAAGAAAGCCACAGAGACGGAAGTACCAAAATGGCGGCAGCGGCCAAACCAGGTTCCAAAATGGTGCCCACATGGAGAATATGTTTTTCGGAATCAGAGTGCTCAGTGATCTAGGCCCTTGACCCCTTCAGCCAAGACAGAAGGAAGCCCAGCTATTCCTCCAGCTGGCTGCAACCCTTGGCATTACCCACATATGCATATGCAGAATGTGGGAATTCTGAGGATAAAAAGGCTTCCACCTTGATTTCAGAAGAAGGTCTGGGAGGCCAGGCAGTGTGCCCCTGAGAGGGCAGTGTGTAAAGCTGGGTGTGAGAATCCTGTTCAATGGAAGCCCCAGAAGTTTGGAAAAGCCAGGAAAGTGGATCGTGCTAAGAGGAAGCAAAGCTGGCCTAAGAGAGAAGCCATGGGAATTACCACCAAGAGTGATGTAGAAGCGGTGTTGCATGATGCTCACAACTCAGTGCAGACTGCTTCGGATTCTCCAGTTGGAACTACAGGATTTACTGCCTACCCTGCTAGATTTTGGACATATGTTGGTCCCAGTGTTTTGTATTACCCTGTTGTTTGCAACTTTTGGAATTGTAATGTTTATCTTATGCCTTTGAATGTTGGCTATGTTTACCTCTTCTATTGTACAGGGGCTCACAGTTGAGAGTTTGCCTTGGATCTTGGAGGAGACTTGGGATTTGGACTTTTCAGCAATGCTTAAACTATTGGGGCTTTGGCAACTTTTTAAGATGGACTAAAATGTCTTTTGTAAAAAGGGACATGTATGAGACTTTGGGGGCCCAGGGGCGGAATGTTATGGTTATGTCTAGTTGTCCCCCCAAAGCCTCATAGGGTGTGGTGGCTTCTATAGATTGAGACTTGATTCATGATCCCTGGGATTGTGTTTTAGTACTGATGGGATTATCGGTCTGAGTAAGGCTGAGACTATGGCTGTGGTCTAGGGCAGATATCCTAAGGCAGAGACCTGAATGTAATATAAAGAGCAACAGAGAGACAGACTTGAGCTGTAGCTGTTGCTCTGCTGCCTTGTTTGGTTGGCTGCCTCTGCCACCATTTTGTTGCTGTTCCACCGCCATGAACTGGATGCTCTAGGCCCTGCTCCACTCAGCCTTGGGCTGGCCGAATATGGACTGAAACCTCCAGTAACTGTGAGCTAAATAAACTTTCCTTCCTTCATTTTGAGTGTCGGGTATTTATCCCAGAAAGAATAACTAAGACACCAGGCTTGTGATGAACATTTCAATGGATTTGAAATTCTTTAGCTTATCACATAATAAATGTCAATAAATCCTCATTTATGAGAGGACATGTGCCAGAACTGTGCCTCAGAGAAATTATGTTTGTGATAACATGTAGTTTGGATTGGAAAAGGGAATCAAGAGGCTGGGAGATAACCCCATAGAGTAAGTGCTTCCCTGGCGAGCAGAAGGGCCTGAGTTTAATCACCAGTTCCACAAAAACAAAAGAAGAAAGAAAGAAAAGAACAGAAAAGAATAAGAAAGGAAAAGAAAAGAAGCAAATCAAAGCAAACCTAAGCAAAGCGAAGAAAGGAAAAGAAAAGAAAAGAAAAGAAAGAAAAGAAAAGAAAAGAAAAGAGAAAAAAGAAAAGGGAGTGCTGGGCTGAGAAGTTTGGAAAGGGAAGAAGTTGGAAAGGATACCAATTTTTTTCTTTTTCTTTTTCTGTATGGTATGGTTGATGCTATTTGAATTTTGATTTGTTCATCCAACATACTAAGTATATTTTAATGAAAGAGTAGCCTCTTAAGCTGTTACACATCTTTCATTATACATATTACCTAAAGAAACTATTAATATTCCTTTAAAAACATTATCTTTTTTTCTTTTTTTGTAATAGTGGTGGTGGTGGTGATGGCAGTTTAAGACTATTAACCTAAGCACCTAAGCATTTAACCTTGACAATATAAAGAGCCTTGGAATTGAGAATTTGCTACAATTATTTCAGTAAAAAACGATGACAGCCACTTAAGAACTTCCTGTCTTGTGATAGTATGCCCTGGTATACCATGAACTTAACAAGGGATAATAATAATGATTAGGTTAAGGATAATCACATCAAAATCATGGAAGTATGTTTTAAAAGCCTAAAATGAGTTTCCTGCTGAGATGTTAAAAAGGGTTTTCTAAGGGCAAGTTGAGAACTGAATTTCTACACAGTCCAATTAGCTTCACACAGAGGATAGAAGAAGAAGAAGAAAAAAAAAAAAAAACCTGAAAGCATGGCATTGTTTCATAGCTCCCTCTCCACCCAGTGCAGGCACAACATTTCAACAGGATAACTAATGAATATTGAATGTGTTAGGTATTAATAGCTGTAAGCTATTTCCAAATATATGCAAGACAAAATATGAAACTTGGGGGGAAGGGTGTGTTTAGCCCAGCACAAACCACAAATGCAAATGTTGGTAAATGTTTAGAAAACTCACTCTGCACTAAATTATCAGTTGAAGTAATTAAGAGCTGAGTGCTGTTTACAACTCTGAATCTCATACGATGACTCTCTATCACTTGTAATAAATCTTAATGGGAAAATGCATTTTATTGTACCTCCACATCCTGTCTTTATTCTGTGGTCTTTAGACCTCCCCTGAAATTCTGCCTTATGAGATCACAGTAAGTCTGATAGTAATAATCCTCTAATTGTACTGGTAGGATCAGCAAAACTCCAACTTGCAACATCAAAAAGACTTAGCTTCTAAACTTTGCCTTGTTTAGTTAGCCTAATTCTCTTCCATATTCCCCACATCTGTATTTTACCCTTAACAAGGTATTAATATCAAATTGCTTTGTATAATAGTGTAAACAAACACCCAGCAAGGAAAAAAAAAAAAAAAGCTTAATTACAATGCATGAAACGCAGAGCTAGATTGGTGAAATGAGCTTTAGGAGGCTTAGATTCAATAGCCTCCAACATCACAAGCTTCACTGGTGGCCCACTGCAGTTGCAGAGCATTTGACTGTGTATGTATCTGCTTCCTCTTAGTCCAAAGAGAAGCATATTCTTTTCCTTTTCTTTTTTTTTCTAAGCGACATCAATGAGGAGGTGGGTCATGCCCACACACTGTGCTCTGTGGAACGATTGTGAGGACAATATGCAATATGTCAACCTTCAGAAGGAAGGAAAGGGGAAAAGAAAAAGAAAAAAAAAACAATGGCAATTAACTTCTTTAATATTCACTTATATTACTTTGTCCAATATAATGACCACGTCTGTCCTCATTTTATTCTGAAAATGCACATTCCTAATTCCTTCCACTAGTTCGTGTTTCTGAGATTGGTTTTCTTGCTAAATATAAATTACTATTTAAAGGCTGGGTGTTGTAATGAACACTGTAGCATTCTGGGAGGCTGAAGCAGGAGAATCATAAATGTGAGCCTAACCTGAGCACATTATTAACTTAGAACAACCCTGTCCCTGAAGAAAAAATGAAGGAAAGAAAGGAAGGAAGGGAGATATGGAAGAAAGGAGGGAGGGAAGGGAGAGACAGAGAGAGACAGAAAGAAAGACAGACAGAGAGAGGAAGATTTAAAAGAGCTGACATATCACCTTGTATTCAATCCTTAATACATAAAAGTGAATCAATTACAATTCAGCTGTTAATCAATTAGTCACATTTGATATAATTAAAACATTTGTAACTTCTATTAAATTATTCAATGAAGTATAAAATATATACATGTCAAAATTCTATACATCATATATAGATTTTAAAAATATCTATAATAATAATAGTATCAAGTGAACATCCCCATGTAATTACCACACAGATCCAAGATTTCATGGATCCACGTTTCCAGCAGGACAGATGACTGACCCTAGACCACTTTGTAATCATTACTAAGTGACTATATCTGAATTTGAATTTATAGAAATAGAACAGTATCACATATCCTCATTTGTGTTTCAATATACACCTCAAGTTTTGTGATATTTGTCCATAGCTGCCCATTTGATATGGTTCCATAATTCACAGAGCAGTGCAGTATTTCTTTAACGACTACACCACAATAAGATCTCTCTCAGTTTTGTTTGTTTGTTTGTTTGTTTTGTTTTGTTTTGCTTTGCTTTGTTTTGGTTGGTGATTACTAAGTCTCTTTTCACTTCAGGGAATGATTTATAATTATTAATGGTAATAATTGTTTCCCATGATTTTAAAAATTGTCATTTATAGACTTGGCATGGTGGCACACACCTGTAATCCCAGATCTTGGGAGGCTGTACACAGGCGAATCACTATGATCTGATAGTGTAACCCTAAATATCCTGTAGACACTTTCCTAATTATACAAAAAAGGTTATTTATTTATTTATTTATTTATTTATTTATGTATTTATTTATTTACTTACTTACTTAGTTACCTACTTATCTACTTATAGTCCTGGGGAATGAATTTAGGGCCTTTGCACTGAGCTATATCCTCATTTTTTTTTTTGAGACAGGGTTTGTTAAGTTGCTCAGTCTGGGCTGGGCTGGAACTTGTGATTCTATGCTTCCTAGAATCCTTGTACAACATGTATGTAATTTTTTTTCTTTTAGTTAATTTTACAGTTGAATTGTGACATTGCATACAAATCCTGTCAGAATATTAAAAGATATGCATTTGAGTTACTTAAAATTAAATGCTATCTATAAAGAACTGACACTCATGCTCTTTCTCATGCTTATGTATTTCTAGGGTTCCATTATTTCCTTCCCGGTAGCACATACTATAAAGTAGAATTTTAAAAGTTTTTAAAAGTTCTCTCAGAAGTCTGCCACTTCCCCAGAGACCTTGCTAAGCATGTGACCAACAACCCTCCTTCCTCAGCCAAAATCTTTCACAAACACAGAAAGCAGCATATCTGCAGCCTGGCTTCCTTTCCACAAGAAATGGAACAAAGAGCTGAAGGTTGCTGTGAGTGCAAAGATAGCTTTGGAAATCTGATTTGTCTCTCTTTGCTTCCCTAGTTGTCTTCTTTTTTATTTTGAATTTTTTTTATCACTTTTAATAAGAAATAACAGTGTATAGCAATTTTACAGTTTGAAAACACATTAGTAGTATATTTCAATATTTGATACAATGCATATTGTTGTCCAAATATTACTTATACAGAGCACAGGGTGTAGACGTTATAATTTTTCAAATTATTATTGGTTCAACAAAATTTCTTCTCATTGAACTAAGGGAAAACAGTTGTATACATAATCCAATGTTCAATAATCGCAGTGGATTATTGTTAAAAATGGCAATGTTAGAAGCTGTTGATTTAAACCTTTTACAGCTCAGCATTCTAATCCATCTTCATATTTTATGACTTGTGGTTAAAATTTTCTGCAGGGTAGTTAAGGACAAGTTTAAGCAGGACCTGTATAGCAAAACATGTAACTTTTGTATTTCTCAAGGTCAGTCAAATCCCCTCAGGATTTACTTTGTAACCATGTACAGTGCTTTGTAGAACTGTTGTTGATGTCAGCCATCTGGATCAGTCAAGGTCATTGCTTGACCAGTTTGCTCTCTGTGAAAGCCTGAGAGAATGTTTTTTGTCTAAGTGACTCTCCTCTGGCACACTATGTAGCTTCATTCCCTTTCATCTGTAGCCCCATAATCTCCTTGAATAGAAAATTTGGAAAACAAATGAGTAACAGGATGTTATAGCACAGGTTCTCTCATGTCCTGACTCCTCATTGACCTTGAAGGGCTAGGGCCAAAATATTGGCTATCCTTATAACCTTTCTTTTTCTCTTATTTTTGATCTGTAAACTCACATTCTTAAGCTGCCAGAAGAAAACCTTAGTGATACTATTACTGTATAACATAGGTACTTGAGCATGGCATCACTGTCTTTCTGAGTATCTAACATCTTAGACTTGGAATTGGTAATTTCTATCAATCACTGATATTCTAATAAATCTCTATACAATGTGATAAAAGCAGTTACACATTTTTACACATTTAGAAATCAAAATATGTACAAAATTGCAGCCAGTTGATCCTGTGGCATTTTTCCAGTCTCTTACTCTCATGTAATACCCTTTCTTGTTTTCTTGTAAACCAAGCATTTATTTGAGAAAGAATATAGCAGTAACTGAAATTACATTAGAAGCACTATACATCTAAAAGACCAGAATGACAGGAATTCCAAGCATAGCTTTAGTGTTACACATTGTTACCCTCAGTCAAAAATATTTTGGAGATTCCTAGGACTATTATCTAACTCATCCTGTGTATATAAGTGCATGGCTTTGCCCCTGCCATGCTTCCTATCTTTTCTGCTTGCAGTCACTTCATTTTTTAACCCTTAAGTCCTTGATTTCCATTCAGCTGTGTTATGCCTCTCTATTTTTTTTTCTTCTTTTGAGTTCTTACACTAGGGAGATTATACGATATTTACACATCTAAGCCTGGTTTATTTCAATTATGAGTTTATGTTCAAAATACATCCATTTATATATGAAATCTTCTAGCTTATCATTCTTTATAGCTAAATAATATTTAATTGTATAAAAGTACCACACCTTTTTCAATCATTCTTCAGATGATGGGCATTTTGGTTGTTTCCAGGATTTGGCTATTACAACCTGAAAAGACCCTCAGCTACTGTATGCAGGGAGGTGGCAAATTGAGGCAGATGGCCCACTCTAGCTCCCAGGAGCAAGCTTTAGGTGTAAATTTTTTTTCTTCTTACAAAGAGATGGTCTCATACTTGCTCTGTTGTGAACCTAAGGTTATGATCTGAAGTGTCTGGTAACATTTTTCTAGGCTTTGTAGGATGAATTCTTATATTACATTTTGTCATGATATTTCTAACTACATTGCTTTTGTTCAAATGATGACTTATGTTATTTTTATTACTAATTTCAATTAGATGGTCTTATGCAAAAAACATTAATAAAATAAAATTATAATTTCATATCCAAAATTGTGTTGAATTTTGTTATTTCTATGTATTTTTATTCATTTTTAAATTTTTTTATTATGTATTTAAGAGTAAAAATAGCAGAAAAAATGGTGACAAGGGTACATATAGTACAGAATTTCAAGACAAGAAAAATTTAACAATGGTTGCATTACATATTTTCATCATCAAATCAGTATAGATCAACAGACATAGGTATGTAAGACTGATCAAACAATTAAACACTAGCATTTTCAGTAAACATTAATTTATTTCAGCTCTTCCAACTGCATTTTGAATTTGTCACTCTTCTTAAAAAAAATTATAGGGGTTGAGACTGCAGAAAACGCAAGGTCCTGAAATTGATTTTTGGTGCCACCCATTATGTTTTGGGTCTTTAAATAGATTTGCGTCTAGTTTATTTCACTAATGAGTATACATTCAATATACATCCATTTATATAAGGAGTCTTCTAGTTTGTCATTCCTTATAGCTGAATAGTATTCCACTTTATGAAAATACCATATATTTTTCAACCAATCTGCAGATGATGGGCATTTTGGTTGTTTCCAGGATTTAACTATCACAAATTGTGCTGCTATAAACATAGGTGCACAGATGCCGCTATAACATGATATTTTCAGTTCTTCTGGAAAAATTCCCAGTAGGGGGATAGCTAGATTGAATGGGATTTCCAGCTCTAGTTTT
>PVJA010028798.1:6133-27384 GCA_004027025.1 Myocastor coypus | reverse complement strand
AAAAAAAAAAAAAAAAAAGAAACATTAAGTCTCCTGGAAAAAAAAGTGGGAGAAAATCTTGAAGACATTGGAGTCGGCAAAGATTTCGTGGACAAAAATCAAATTGCACATTTAACAATTGAAAGCATCAACAAATTGGACCTCCTCTGGCTAAGAAGTTTTTCACGCCAAAAGAAATTACCAGCAGAGTAAAAAGACAACCCACAAATTTCGAAAAGTTTTTAACTAATAAGGATTCAGACAAAGATATTTTGTCTAGAATCTGTAAAGAAAAAAAAAATCATTATGGTTCCAAAATTCAAAGACCCAATCCAGAAATTGGCATATGAAATGAACACACACTTCTCAGAGAAAGAAATTCAACAAGCCTATAAATACATGAAGAAATGCTCCACTTCATTAGCCATTCATTAAATGCCAACTAAAAGAACACTCAGATACCATGTCACCCCAGAAAGAATGGTTATCATAAAGAAATCAACCAACAACAAACGTTGGAGAGGCTGTGGAAAGAAAGGAACTCTTCTCCACTGCAGGTGGGGATGCAGTGTGGTGTACATATTATCGAGAGCAGCGTGGAGACTCCTTAAATAAATAGAACTTGAAATGCCATTCAATACTGGTATCCACTTTCTGGGAACTTTCCCACAAGAGCTAAAAACATCATACCATATTGATATCTGTACATCTATGTTTATAGCAGCACAATTTGTGATAGCCAACTCTTGGAAACAACCAAAGTGTCCATCATCTGCAGAATGGTTGAAATAGATGTAGTACTTTTATACAGTGGAACATTACTCAGCTATAATGAATGCTAAACTAGAAGAATGTATGCATCTTGAACATGTACTAATAAGTGAAATAATCCAGACCTACATTTGTAAATATTGTATTGAGTACCTAGTGTAAGATCTCAAAAGAAGAAATAAAAGTGGATAGGCATAACACAACTGATTGGAAATCAAGGACTTAAGAGTTAAACAATGAAGTGGCTGCCAACAGAAAAGATAAGAAGTAGGGCAATGGCAAAGCCATCCACTTATATACACAGGATGAGTTTGATAATAGTCCTAGGAACCTCCAAAACATATTTGACATTGAGGATAGCAATGTGTAACAGTAAAAATATGCTTGGATGACTGTCATTCTGGTCTTTGAGATGTGTGCTGCTTCTAATACAATTTCAGTTTCTGCTATACTCTCAAGTAAATGGTTTGTTTGCAAGAAAACAAAAAAGTGTGTTAAATGAGATTAAGAGACTTGCAAAATGCCATATGATCAACTGGCTACAATTTCGTATATACTTAGATTTCTAAATGTGTAAAAATGAGTAACTGTTTTTATTACACTCTATAGAGATTTATTATAAATAAATTATTGATAGAAAATACCAATTCCAAGTTAAGTCTAAAATGTTTGATACTCAGAAAGACTATGATATCATGCTCAAGCACCTACATTATAGAGTAATAGTATCACTAAGCTTTACTTCTGGTGGGTTAAGAATATAAGTTTAATGAACAAAAAATTAGAGAAAAAGAAAGGCCACTAGGATAGCCAATATTTTGGCCCTAGCTTTTCAAGGTCGGTAAAAACTTAGGACATAAGTGAACCTGTACTGTAACATTCTATAACTCAGTGGTTTTCCAAATTTTTTGTTCAATGAGATTGTGGGGCTACAGAGGAAAGGGACTGAAGATACATACTGTGCCAAAGGAGAATCACTTAGAGGGAAAACGTTCTCTCAGGCTTTCACAGAAAGCAAACTGGTCAAGCAATGGCTGTGACTCATCTAGATGGCTGACACAAACAACAGCTCTAAAAAACAATGTACATGGTTCCAAAGTAAATCCTGAGAGGATTTGACAGACCTTGAGAGATGCAAAAGTTACATTATTTGCTATACAGGTCTTCCTTAAACTTGGCCTGAACCACCTAGCAGAAAAGTTTAACCACAAAGTCTGAAACGGAAAGCTAGATTGGAATTCTGAGCTGTAAAAGCCTTAAATCAACAGCTTCCAATATTGCCGGTTTTTCCAATAACCCACTGTGATTATCGAACATTGGATTATGTGTACAACTAATTTCTCTTAGTTCAATGAGAAGAAATTTGGTTGTACCAATAATGATTTGAAAAATTATAACATCTACACCCTATGCTCTGTATATCTAATTGGTTGACAGCAATACGTACATTGTATCCAGTATTGAAATATACTGCTAACGTGTTTTGAAACTGTCACATTGTTATACATTTTTATTTCTTATTAAATGTAATAAAATAAACATAGAAATTAAACTATTGATGATCATAGTGTAAATATGAGATTCACAAGATACCTCTAAACACTGGAGGTAGTAGGTGAAGATAAATCAGATATTTCTACTAGGGCTTTTATTTTATTCCAGCTCAATCCTTCTACCATTTTAATCATTGAGATTTCCGTAGAACACCAGAAGGTAAAAAGATTATATAAGTGCAATAAGCATTTAGCTTTCCCTAACATTCAACTGTTAAAAGTTTTTAACAAATCTAATTTTTTTCTCTCCAACTGATATTTAGGTGTGAAAGAATGTTTTACATTATCTCCAAAACGCTAAAACACGAAGGAAAAAATAAACAAAACTGCATAACATAAACACATGTTATTCTCAACATTGTTCAAAACATTTTGTCCAATAAGAACTTGAGATATATGGGCGTGGAATGCTTGAACAGTTCAGATTATGTGTATTCCAGAAGGTTACTAAGATGTCAGACGCCATTAAATACAATATTTTGACTCTGGAGAACTAACTTTTCTAAATTATGCTCTGTAAGATGTTGTTGAAGTCAGAACAAACTATAACAAAAGACGTAATCTACTTTAGTGTTCCATGCTCACAAAACTCAATGTATTTTTTAAAAAAATATTGTTATTATTTTCACGGCTGGCTCACCCTACAGTGGGGGTGAGGCTGTTGCAGTATGTGGTGCAAGAGATCGAACTTCAGTCCCTGTGGTTGCTGGAGTTTGACTAAGCAGGTGCTTTAGACTCCTGAGCTATCTCTCTGGCCCACAAAACTCAATCTTTTTGAAAAAGTTCCTTATTATAAATGCACAACTAAATTTAGAAACTTGATGAGATTCATTTATAATTGTCAACATACCAGATGCAATCCTGATCCCAAAGACTGATTTTACCTTTAAATATTTGTACAATTGCTATTCTACAAGGAATCCATATAGAGGTGGAAAAAAGAGCTCATACGTATGAAGTGACATAAATTATACCAGGATAAGAAGTGCCACACTCTTGTCAATTCTACCAGATGTTATCTCCAAGTTCAGTTTCTATAATTCTACCTCTTGCATTCTAATAGTGATTTTAGACAATTTTTCCTCATTCCACAGCCTCAAAATGCAACCCCATATCCGTGCCATAAACTGCCATAATTTAACCCTTCTTCTGTCCATTTGTGCTCATTAAAATAAGAATGCTGGATACTATTCTTGTTTCCATTTTAGTCTCTGTTTTGAAAATCATTTTCAAGATGCAATAGCTTTGACTTTATGCATATGGAGAGTTTCCATTTGTATAATGTTACTGGTAAAAAAGAAAAATAATATTAGCATGTCTTTCTGTTCTCATAACTGTACGAATGCCAATTAAGTGGCATTTCAACTTCACATGAAAATTCTAAGACAATTGTCATGCCTTTGGAGCCCCAATATCAATAATCACCACTGTGGAAAAGCACACATTGTAAAGTTCTGTATCAGATGACTGTGTTGAGGTTTTTATATTGTTCAATCTATAAAGCATGATATTTTTACAAATCATCCCAGGAATGTATTATGACAGTTAGTGAACCAGATTTTAAGAGCTTATAAGGAAGATTTAGCCTCTTAGATGAAAGTTGTTACTAAATTACAGAATATTACTTTTCTACATGGCCTGATTAATATGGACAAAAGCACATATCAGGAAGATATGATATTGCCATTAAAAGTAAGAAGGACACGCTGGGCGTGGTGGCACACGCCTATAATCCCAGCACTCGGGAGGCTGAGGCAGGAGGATCAGTGCGAGTTCGAGACCAGCCTGGGCTACTAAAGTGAGGTCAAGGACAGTCTGAACTGCATAGTGAGACCCTGTCTCAAAAAGACAAAAAAAAAAAAAAAAAGTAAGAGGACACTTTTATGACATGCTCGGTGTAAGGTAATACAATTTTCAAAGGAGAATTTTGATATTATGCAATATCTCCCTTTTTTTCTGTAGATGCCACATTTCCTGCATGATAAAATTTGTCTTGTTTTACCTGATTTGTCCTCAGTTCCCCTGACACAAAATATTATCCTTCAGAATCTCTTCTGGATGAAGTGAACTATGTTACAGAAATATAAGGTGTACAAATACATTAGCTAAAATCGATGATAAGAGTATTAACCTGCAGGGCAAAGAGTACCCTAGGCAGAATTTAGCTATTTCTTTTGAGAAACAAAAGGAAGAAGACATCTGCGGCTGAGATACATTAAAGGATTTTTGTTATCCCAACAGTAATGAAATATATAGTAATGTAAATCAAGCAAATGTAATATGCCACCTCCAAGAAGCATTTGTGAGATTTATAATACTGCATAAAAATATACATTATGAAGTCTTTATAAAGACATTTCATTTGCTTTACATTAGTTAATATTACGACATTCCACAGGACTCCTATCCGAAATATGTTACATTTTTGCTGATATGATTCCCCAATTCACCATATCACATAATAAATATCATATCATATAATAAATTCACCATATCATACAATAAATTCAATCGATTTTATCTTCTATTGACCAGTACCAATAACTCTTTCCAAAATATCCTACTCAAGCAGCTAGGTTTCACTATGGAAATATTTATTTACTAAATTTTTTTTTTTTTGTGGCTGGCTCAGGCTTCCTTAAGGGTGGGTGTGAAGATCGAGCTGCTGTCCTCTGTGCCTGACTGGGATTGCCCACGCAGGTGCTTAAACCACTGAGCTAACCCAAAATCCGACTAGCATTCTAAATAGTTATATTTTTGATATATTCTTGCCTAGAGCACTGAAAAAGCTTACATTGCCAATGACAATAGCTATTAAGCTTCTAAAATATATTTTGTTTTCTTTTTAATTTTTATGCACACTTCATTTCCCAAAATAAAGATGCTTTTCTTCACTGAGGCAAAAGAGAATAAATATTCACAAGGGTGGAAAAAAACTACCTTTTTACTAAATAATGAAATATGCACTCAGAAAATAGAGAAATAGGGTACTGTGTTTCATGATTGTTGGTGTGTTGGTTTCCCTGTGAAAGCTCTTCGAATTCCTTTATTACCTTAGTCCTATGCTTCCTGTAAGAGTAACTAAACCCAAAATAAATGACTCCCTCTTGGTTTTCCCTCAGTTTGAAACACCTTAAGGCTTTAAAAAATGATACTTTCTCCATTATACCTAGGCACTCTAAATCAACTCTTCGAATAAGAACACCTGAATCCTTCTAGACCTGATGTTTACTAAGTTTTACAAGGTGAAAATCATGGACTCTTGGGGTATTAGCTTATGTTTTAACAATGAAACTGTTGTGCTTGATACTACTGAACATAGCTACAAAAACATAGAAATCGTTTTTCTCCTTCTTTTGCCAGAGAGCTGCAAGTTTTCCCAGGAGCTTTTTACATTTTAAAATTAATTCACCACCGCCGTTGATAGTATATAATCAGTTTCTTGCTCATTCTTAAAATGATTTAATGCCAAAAAATCATTTACTAGTTTAAAGAAGAAGAAAAAAATTATGTTTTAGAAAACAGACTACTTACACAGTTAAACCATTTTGGTTTCTGCTCATAATTTTTTTTCTTATGCAGTTGAGGTAGATATTAATATTGTTATATTTCAGCATTTATGTGTCTCTTTTGCTTTTAGGAAAGATTTCAGAGCACTATAATATGTGTACAATAGCAAGGTGGTACTTGTTTCCTTTTCAGACAATACTACGTAGGGAGCCTGGTAAATACCTGAATTCTCAGTGAACAATATACCAAGACAAAAAGGTTTTTCTTTCATTTTTATTTGCAATACTTAATTTGTATAGTTGCTCATTTTGTTTTGCCGATTTATAAAACATAAAGCCAATTTCTGAAATGGTGTAAAAGAATGAGGAGGCATAAAATTTTGTAGCTAAGTAGGAAAAAATGCTTGTAAATTCTAAAAACTAAATTCTAGAGAATGTTTTGGTTTGGTATGGTATGTGCCACTATTAATGTTTAGTTCTATATAGATAAATTATTTTTTTTCAGGACTGGGTTTGAAACTCACAGCCTTGCACTTGCCAGGCAGGCACCTGTGCCAAGGAGTAATCTCCCCAGCCCCAGATGCCTTATGTTTTTAAAGTGTAGATCAAAGGCTTTCTGTTTGTTAATTTAAATGAAACATCAACAATGCACATTTACATGACAGATCAGATTTTGGTTCTGAATTAAATCAAATTGGAGTATATTTTTATTAACTTGTATATATTTTTATTTATTTAAAGAAAAACAGAAATAAATAATCTTTCTATAACATAATGCATATGTGAGATTTTATAATTTCCACACCATGAATCAAATCTAGTGAGGTTACAATTCGTGAAATGAAAACACAGACCAAATTCTATCATGAATTCTTGTCATTTAACAAAGAAGGAAAGAAGGTCTTGGATAATTTACATTTAAGAATTTAATCTCTATAAATACAAAAGACACATCCATACAATTTCTAGTCTGAAAAGTGTAAAAAATCAAGTTATTGTAAATTGAAGATATTTTCAATGTTTGGAATCACAGGCAGAACAACTGATTGCTTTTTGTATGAATCTATAAAAAAATGAGATAGGTTTTGCATCTGGACCATCTCAAAATGAGTAATGCAATCAAATTGCTATGAAAACGTGTACAAACAAAAATACACCGAAGAAAAATAAGTTAAAATAAATCATGAGGAGGGATGTAGGGAAAAAATATACTTTTAAGTCTACTTCACAGAGGTGAATAATATCAATGAGATTATTTATGGAAAATTCTTAACATGTACTTTGGAAAAATGCAGTAAGTAATAATTCTTACTTCTGTTTTAATATTGCTATACTAATAATCACAAGTACACAGTCATCTTCATTAAAAATTTTAAAAGAGACCAACCCAGCTCAAGTGTGTGTGTGAGATCTGTTCTGTTCCTACTGGATCACCTCCAGACCCAAGCCAGGCCTGGCAAGTGCCTGTGAGATGTTCTCTGCATTTGCCAGATCTGCTCCACACCGAATCTAGTCTCAGCTTCTGTGCCAGGTCCAGTCCCACAGGCTGTAGCATGAATAATCTGAAAGCAGTTGCAGTACCCAAGCTATGTGCAGGTGGATGAGTTCAAATTTGGAATATCTATGCCCGTTATTCTGAGTTATTTTGCTAGACACTCATCTATAAGAATGTCTTCTTTCTTTTGCTCTGGATCTACAGAGAGAGCAACAGGTAACTGGGTGAACTATTCTATCTGGGGGACCTCAGGTACATCAATGGGAAGTGTCAGAATTTAGGGAAACTAAATTAAATACAAATTCCCAATTTATTAACTGATTATTTACACAGACAGTGTTTGCCCTTACTGTCTAAAACATAAACTCATAAGTTACAGAAGTTTCTCAACTGCCACATATCACAGTCCATTTTTTAGTGCCTCAAACTGTACTTCTGTAAAGACAAAACTATAACTGCACTAACCTATAATCTCCCTTAGGTAAGAATTTCGGTAGGTTCTAAGGACATAAAGGGACCAAAGTGCCACAACAAACTGCTATACAAAATCACAAAGAGAAGGAGCAAAATGCAATCTCAGGCCCTTAGCACAACAGAGCAAATGCAGGAGACACTAGCATAGACGAAACTGGGAATAACATACCTATAAGTTCTGAACATAGCTAATAGCGTCTGAAGTAAAGAAACAACTGAAGAAAGGAATAGAGGAAATCAGATCAGAAATAATCCCTGACATAAAAAAATGAAAGGACATCTATAATTAATTAAGAACTGCTTCTAAAAAAGATACTGATAAAAATTAGAGGAGATTAGAAAAAAAGACCAAATCCTTCTATGAGCAATATAGGAAAGAAGTAGATTTCATGAAGCAGACTCAAAGAGATGCGCAAGAACTAAAATCTCAATAGAAAGCTGGCAAAACTATGAATGAAAGTGATGATAGAGCTTCAGATCTTGAAGACAACATTGCAGCTAATAAAAATGTAAGAAAGAATCTCTTAAAAGCAACTAGGATACAAGGAAAAATAATGCGATGTCAGCAAGATGACGCAAAGATGAACGATGTGAGACTAATAGGCATCAAGAAGAAAAGAGTTAATATAAATGATGTAAAAAGAATATGGGAAGAATTAATAACAGAAAACTCCCCAAATATGGAGAAACAATCTGATTCAAAGAACTGAAGCATATAGAGTTCCAAACAGCATTAATCCAAGTAAAATCACACTCAGACATATAATTATCAAGATCCCATAAGTCCAGCAGAAGAACAATATACTAAAAGCTGGTAGAAAAAGAAGTAGATCATATGCAAAGTTCAGAATAAGGGCCGGGCATGGTGGCGCACGCCTGTAATCTCAGCACTAGGGAGGCTGAGGCAGGAGGATCGGTGTGAGTTCGAGACCAGCCTGGGCTACAAAACTGAGCTCAAGGCCAGCCTCAACTGCATAGCGAGACCCTGTCTCAAAAAGACAAAAAAAAAAAAAGTTCAGAATAATGGCAGATTTCTGTTTGTAAACCATGAACTCAAGAAGAGCATGGAGCAGAGTACTTCAAATCCTTCATAAAAACAAACTCCAGTCAAAACTGCTATATCCTGCAAAACTAAGTTTCAAGTTTTGATGAAATTGTGAAATACTTTGACGACAAAGTACAACTAAAGATTTTCATGATGACAAAGTGAACCATACAAGACTGCTAAAATATATTCTAGAAAGGGACCAAGATGATCAGAATTCCATGAATGAGAATTAAAAGAATCGACCAAATTGGGCAAACAATAAAACACAGAAGAAAAAGAGGTAAACAACCGCAGGTAACTAACATGATGAGCATGAATCAATACATCTCAGATATAACCAACAGCCAATGAAATAAAAAATGTATTTAAAAAAAAAAAAAAAAGAAAAGAAAAGAAACCTACTGCCAAAGTAAAGTGCAGATTCTGATGGATCCACTGCTGAATTCCATAGGAAATTTCCAGAAAATATAATTCCAGTATTCCTCAAATTCATCAATGAAACTGAAAAGGAAGCAACCCTCCCAAAATCATTCTTAGAGGCAAGTATTACACTGGTAGCAAAATCAGAGAGAAATGTAATTTAAAAAAAAAAGAACTACAGGCCAGTCTCCTTCACGAACATATATGCAAAAATCTTCAATAAGGACATTAAAAATAGAATACAGTAAATCACTAAGAAAATTGAACATCAAGATCATGTAGGGTTCATCCCAGGAATGCAAGGATAGATCACCATATTTATAAATATAATGCACATTTATAAATATAATATCAATAGACTCAAGTCCAAAATTCACATGATCATCCCATTTGATAAAGAAATGGTTTTTGAAAAAAATGGTGCACTCATTCATGTTCAAAGACCTACAGCAAATTGGAATAGGACTTTGAGGTATATGGCCTCTACCACAATTTCATAAAAGCCATATTGGACAATTCAATGGCTAACTTAATTTTAAATGGGGAAAAACTGAATTTTTTATTCTGCGATCTAGAACAAGACAATGATGTCCTCTGTCACCACACGTACTTAATAAATCTCTGGAAGAATTAGATAGGATCTTTAGACATAACAGAGAAATTAAAGGAAAAAAATAGATAAATAAGTAGTTAAAATATCACTATTTGCATATGGTATGGTACTCTATTTGGAAGATCCAAAATCCCCCACCAAGAAGTTCCTGGAATTAATATGCAAATTTAGCAGCAGAGCAGGATAAAAACTTAATAACTAAAAGTCAATAGTACTTTTCTGTGCAGATAAAAAACACACTGAGAGGGAATTTAGAGAAACAGTACAGTTTACAATAGCACCACAAACGTCTAATACCTAAGAACTAATCTAACTAAAGAAGTAAAAGATATATTCAATGAAAACTACAGTACAGTTAAAAAGAAGGGATACAAATATAACCAATATTTGGCTCTAGCCCTTCAAGTTCAGTGAGAACACAAGACATAAAAGAATCTATAATGTAACAGAATATGACTCAGAGGAGTCCCAAATTTCCTGTTCAAGAAGGTTATGAGGCCACAGAGGAAAGTGGTCAACGATGTATATTGTGCCTAAGGAGAGTCATCTAGAGAGAAAACATTTTCTCAGGATTCCAGAGAGAGCAAAATGGTCAAGCATCAGCCATGATTCATCCAGATGGCTGGCACTGACAAAAGCGTTGCAAATCACAGTACATAGCTCCAGGGCAAAACTTGAGGGCACTTGACTGACCTTTTCAGATACAAATGTTACATATTCTTTGTAACATAGGACTTGCTTTATCTTGGTCTTAACAATCCAGCAGAAAAGTCTAACCATAAGGTATAAAATGGAAAACCAAATTAATATGCTGAGTTGTAAAAACCTCAAATTAATAACCCCTGATAATGACAGATGAGCTGAAAATCCATTACTGTTGTGGACTATTGGACTAAATATATAGCTACTTTCTCATTGTGCAGGGAAAAGAAAGATCTGTACTAATGAAGCTTAAATAATAAACCATGCCTGTATCTTGTAATCTGAACAACTACAATGAAGACAACACTATACAATGTACTATTTTAATAATAATACCAATAATAATAAATATTAAATAGTTAATGTGATTAAATCAGCATGGTATGGGCAAAAAATGAGGCCTGAGGATCAATGGATCAGAAGATGCAGAAGCAACTGTAAATACACATAACCAACTTTTCTTTCACAAAGTAGTCAAACATGTTTACTGGAAGAAAGTCAGCCTCTACAACAAATGATGTGGAAAATACCGGACCTGTACCTGCCAAAAGCTAAAATTAGATGTACTTCTATCAACATACACTGAACCAAAGTCAAAATGGATTAAAGATCTAAATATTAAGACAGAAATGTTAAAATAATAATAAATTTAACTTAACAACATTGGAAGGTTATGCTGCATCTTTATTTACTTATTTATTTATTTTCTGTATTTAGGACAGGGTCTACAGGGTTTCACTATATAGATTGGACTCATAGTGATTGTCCTGTTTTCAGCATCGCAAAAGCTGGGACTACAGCCTTGTGCTACCTTGCTCAGTCTCAATCACCATCTCAGCAATCGTCAGGGGCGGGGTTGGCACTGCATACTGGGGATCAAACCTTGGCTTTCTGAGCTCTGCCTAAATAGGTGCTTTCGTCTGCTGAGTCATCAGGCTGGCCTATGCTCAAATTTTGATGACATTTTATTCCTGCTTTGTAAATTTTGCACTTTTGTGTATATTATATTTTATTTCTGCGTTGTATATGTCTCATTTAGACTTAGTTGCTTAATTTACAATTATTCCTTGTTTGACCTAATTGTTGTGGTTTCTTATCACAAACAATAGCACTAAGCTAAATGAGGTACTACTAGAGCAACTCCTGGTCTTGACAAATGCTGTAGAAAGTCTTTTAATGAAGTTAATCTATTGTTATCTCAGTATTTTATGTATTACTTTAACAAATGAAGATTAGTTTTCTTAGGAAAGCCTCGACTCTTCTAAAATCAGAGGACAGGTTCTCTAGTACTTTTGGGTGAATCTACATAGAAGCAGACAGAATGTCCATGAGACAGGCCATTCGATTCCTTTCTGGAAAGGGACCTCTGGTTGTGAGGACCAGTACAGCCTGAGAGAGGACCTCAGGGATAATGACTAAAGTGACTCTTTGGAAGATATGCAAAGATTCCTTACTGAAAGCTGAATGTCAGTAGCCTGCCTGGATAAGCAGTAGAAAAATCTTTACTTTTCTCTTGACCGTGTATGTACTTCTCAGTGAGGTGAAAGACAACTGCTTCAACAGATCATCTTATATTCTATGTATTTTAGTGACATGAGTCAATGCTATTAAAGCCCTTTCTTAGGAGTTTTGTTGGCTCAAAGGAGTTGTAGCATCTCATAGAAAATCTTCTTCATACTCTTGGTCCTTATTCACCTAGGAGGTCTAGGACCAAAAAAGACTATTTGTTAGCCTATTTACCTTTCTAGCTCTGGTCTCTAAACTTTAGTTTTTGAACACCCACAAGAGAAGATTAGTGGAGAACAGTGAATTTAACTATTATAAATAGTCAGATATCAGACATCTAGCAGGATAGAAAGTAGCGAGTTACAATATTTCCCTTATATTGCTTGGATTATGTGTACGTCCTCTATCATCTCTGTCAATATTGAGAATATTTTCTTCTGTTCTTTTTCAAATCATTACGCAAAACCCAGTGAGAAATTATTAGGGCTTATTTGCATGTCAAATCTACTTATTAGTCAAATGTATTTTTACCTTAAAGTGTCATCCTATTTTTAGCCAGGCATTACTCTAATAAAAGATGTTAGAATTGTAAAAGAGTAAATAAATCCAGGAGGATAAAAAAGGATGCATACTGGACATTTTCTTTTGTCTGTAATTATCAGTACTTAACATTCTTCCCTGAATGCACCTCTGAGATAATATACACATACTTTTTCTAAGATAGAGTTTTGGTGACATGTTTCTCATGCTATGAAAGGGAAAGAACCCTAAAAGAATTATACACAATGATCAATGCATTTTATTAGACTTTGAATAGGAGATTCATCATGTATGTAGTGGGCTTTGTATTATTTATCACTACTAAACAAAATCTGTTTATTCAATGTGGTGTGGTTTATACACAGTGGCTAAATACTTTAATTCTATAAAATATAATTTTTTATCTTATTGTTGTTATTTTTATTCACTCAGGATAAAAATTAGCAACATAACCAGAGAATGTAGCTTATTATAGGTTGAATAAGAGGATTCTTTGTAGAATATAAATGAAGCTATTAATCTTTTGACTCCTGGTATTGAATTTCTCTGAATTTCCCTCTTCTTCTTTCACTTCTAACAGAATGAAATGTAAAATGACCCCATTAAAAAAACAACAATGCCTTCCTAATTTTTCATTGTTGTTCTCAAAGTATGTGAAGAAAGACATAAAGAAGGCTTAAAGACAAAAGTAAAAAGAAAAGTCACTGAAATTGCTATATTCACTGAGGTCGATCAATATTTAGTGCGTAACAACCAGGTACCAAAATACTGTCTGGAAGAGAATAGGAAAAAAATCAACATGTCTCTGCTTCTATGAAACTTAAAGCATTCTTTGGGAGATTCAAAAGACAAATGCTTCCAGTCCAATCTTTAAGCTAAAAGAAAAATGTATCAGTAGAGGGGGATGAGGCAAAAAATTGAAAGGATCAAGACATATTAAATACAGGTTTGAATGTCCTATGACTAATGTAATTATTTTGTAGGTCAGAAGTGTACCAATAAAATTAGTTGTAAAAGAATAACTTTTCTTAGTTAAAATATATATATATGTATGTATATATATATATATATATATACATATGTATATATATATATATATATATAGTCTACACATTAAATTTTTATTTGATTAATGGTGCTATGTTATAATCTATGCTGCTATAAAATATAAATTTTTTGCTGATTTGCTGTCCTTCCTTAGTGAAAACAGTAGATAGACAAGATGAGACAAGGCTGGAACACAAAATGTTCCAAAAATTAAGATGTAATTTATAAGTATAGTTTGATGCTCAACAACTTTTTTCCACCAACAATCTTGTGAGAAAGTAGGAAAGAGAAAGGTACATTTTCATTTCATTGATAAGAAAATCAAGGATTGCAAAGGTAAATACTTTCACAGGAATTACAGATATAATATAAAGACACAAAAGGTAAAAGCTCAGTTTTTTCAATGATTTTCAGTGTTCTTTCCAGCAATACACAATTTATCATTAGAAAATTAAATATCTTCCAGATCCATTATTTAATAAACTTAATAACATGATAGCAAATATTTATAAAGCTATATTCAGTACACAACATGGGTAACCTCCATTATCCTTTTTGCACCTAGAACTAGCTGATTTTAATTTGTATGATGAAGAAACTGAGTCATCTTTGTATGATTCAATGATTATTTATTAGATATGTCTTCTGTCATGGGATCCGTTATAGCGTCTAGGATACCTGGCACTATTTCAACAATCTCTCTCTGTTGTATTTTTTAATTAGTACACCCTTGACATACATATTTGCAATAACTTCCTAATGATGATTTAGTATATGCATATAATTCATCTCAATTTCTTTTACATGTCCTCCTACATCACTCTATGTCTACATCGCATTCCAATTTGTAACCTTTCCAAATATTTATGTTTATTTTACTTTTTAAAGTATGTGTAACAATTAATAGTATGGTTATTTATATTTAGCTTTCTCATATGAGAAAAAGTATTTGATATCTCAGCTTGTATGTCTATTTTGTTTTGCTTAGCATTATGGCTTCAAGATGCACCAGTTTGTCTACAAATTCCTCAAGTTTGTTCTAATTAATGCCACAGAAGTACCTAAATGGGTATAAATATCGCATTTTCTTTATGCAGTCATCTGTTTATGGACATATGGGCAGTTTCTGGGAGTCAGTTATTATGATTTGCGATGCTATAAACACGGGTATGCATGTATCATTATGATATGATATTTTAAACTATTTTAGGAAAATACATAGAAGGGAATAGCTGGAACAATTCAGATTTCTACTTTTAGTTGTTATAAGAATCTCCATACTGATTTCCTTTACTGGTTGTAAAAGTTTACATTTTCACCAACAGTGTAGAATTATTTATTTTTTAAAGCCTTCCCAACATTTGTTGTATTTCCTAGAATGCATTCAGATTTTTGAAGTTATTGAACTTAAACATGGGTATTTATGTGGAAATCATACTCCTGGACTAACTTAAACAATAAGCTAGTTATCTCTAGTAACTCTAGGCCAGTCAGCTATTTGTTCCACTATCTTGAATATTGTGAATATCACTGAGGATTCTCAACATCCTAACACAAAAATCTAATTAATATGTGATTCATATCTTTCTAATGAGCATAGATAAAAAGAGGATTGGTAGACGGAATACACCTAATTTTAATGTAACCAAAAGCATGTTTGTATTTTACTTGTGGTACATCCATATTATGCTTCAAATCAAGGCAATATGTAGAACAAGTGTTTAAAGATTCTCATGATTCAAGAAAACTTATTTTCATACAAGGAGTGTGAATAGAATTATATTTTCTGAAAAGTTTTACTTTATTTATCTTACTTTCATGTTTTTTTTCTTACTTTCATGTTTTTCATTTTTTTTGAAAAGCATGTTTTGCTAACTCAATAATTTTTAATAATACTTTCAGCTTTTCTAGAAGATTGATTTTTTAATAACTTTTTCTTCATTTTGGTATTTTTATGTCCAATATACATTGTTGTACTACTGGTCTCATATTTATGGTAATTTATTTAGATAATAACAAGACCAAGTAATACTTTCCTTTTGCATGTGTACAGTACTGATTTATATGAATTGTTAGTGTAGGGGGTCACTGAAGTTGGAAATTGGTCACAAATATGGGAACTAGGGAAGGCAAATCAGAGTATGAAAAGAAATAGACAATTAATCTGCTTCACTCAACTCTTTACCTGGGACATGCTCAGGAATTAATTGCTAGGCAATCCTGTGTCACATGATACTAACTTTGTAGAATGTATAAATAAACTCCCCTATGGTGGTTCAGCAGTTCCTTTCCTGTAGTCAGGAGATAGAGGCCTCTAATTGACCTCAGCTTTCAAATTTTTATTTTTCTATCATCTCATAGAGAGTTGCTGAGGATGTAGTAGTTATAATAATTAAAAATATTTTCACTCTTCTATTCATGTGAAAAGATTTTGTTGCATAGAGAGAATTAGAGAAGAACAACATTCTAACAGGAGGTGATATAGTATGCCCACTCAGAGCAGTACAGAAAGAGCACATTAAAGAGCTGCAGGTATTATACAGTAAAGGAGAATAGACAAAAACACCCTATTGAATACCAAGGGAAGACTGTAAATCAACAACAATGTACCCTCCATTACCTCAATACAATTGAAGATATTCAATCATGTAACAAAAATAAAGGTAAAATAAAAGAAAAACTGGACTATCTCATGGCCAGAGACATAAAAAGTCAGACAAAGCAAAGAATTACCTACACAGATAAGGAAAACAAGGCTCAGAGATCTCTGCAGAATCTCAAGCCCCTTGACTAACATGTTGATAGAAACAAATCATAGGAGGGGAATCAACTCAAGAACCAATAGATATATCCATAATTTTAGACTGTAATAATGCATAGGAGCTCAGCTTCCTAAGTCAAAATTTCACCATTTGTGAAGATGTAGCAGGGAACATTATTGAATTATGACTACAATATAAATAGGAGTAAAAGAGACTAGTCTTGTGTTTTTATATATATGTAGTCATCCTTTGTTTGTCCTATTTATTTTTTGTCCCTTAAACAGATGTACATATGAGTGGTGAAATGGAAAATAATATTTAGTGCTTTAGCTTAAATATTTTCTTTCATTGCTATGATACTTTAACCAAATATTTTTAAGCATATTTAACATACAAGCTTGCTATAGCCATATTGACTGTTTATAGCAATGTTATAGCTTCCCTTAAACCTCAGCTATCTTCCTCTCCAAATTCTTTCCTTTCTCTATGCTCCCACAATTTCTGAATAATCCATATACCAGCCCTCTATTCCATACATAAAGATAATATCAACAAACCCTTATAACTTTTCTTTCTTTGATTTCCTATTTTTCTACATTTTATTCCTAAAATTTTCTCACATTTATTTCAGTACAAAATAGACTTATAGATAAAAAGGGAAATGTATTAGCTCATTCTAAATTACATAATTGTTGTATGCTGATCCTGTGGAAACTGACATGAACTGCAGTAGTTTTATCTTTTCGTTGCAACAACTGGGAGAGATTATATTACACAAAAACTATTGAAAAGGGATATAAATTCCAAAACATAATCAAAGCCAATGACAAGTAACAAATAAATACACAGTGAGTAAAAGATTTCTTATAAATGCAACAGAGATTTTTTTAATAGTAACTAACCTGAAAGCTAATGCACAAAAATATCAGGAACACACACACGAAACAAAAAAACAGCAGCTACATAACTGTCCCCCCAAAAAACTCTTAACTTTTTAAAGACTTACGTTATCGACATTAAAGGTAGAAAGTCACAGAAAAGTAAATAAAAAGGAATTATTTAAAACATATGAAGAAATCAAAGACAAAGAAAATAATATCATTATATAGTGAGGTCAAAGAGCATTCAAATATCAGAAAAAAGATTCACATAACTTTTATTATCTTAAAGAAGACAGTAAAATAAGATGATTTTACAAAATCTACAAGATAGAAATGACTATTTTAGTAAAGATCATACATCAGGAGTAAAATTGAGAACAACTCCAAAATATATAATCTTCCATTTAAATAATGGGAATCAGGAAAAGGCTAATGCAATTACAGTGTTTTTGAAGGACACAAATTTGATGCAATAAGTGAAACAGTCTGATACTCTAAAAATAAGACAACATGTAAAATATATTCATCAATTTTGAGAATGCTTAAAAATTTTTGGACAGTTAAAAATTAGGGAAATACTAGAAGATGAAAAAGCAGACAAAAAATATATTTTCTAATCTCAGAGCAGAAAATTGTCTATTCTGCTTTGTTTTGTTTTCAGGAATAATTTATTAAGAGAAAGAAAGCTTCTGTCTAAGATGGACAGAAAGGGACCAGAAAGTGGGTTGCCCAACTAGCAGAAACTGTTTAAATTCAACAGAAACAATGTGACATCCAAATAAATGAGATATATGAAACTTGAGTTAGCTATCAATCAGAAAAGAAAGAATGTATGGAGATTCAACATGGATGACCAGGTATTTGGAAAGCAGGAGAAGTTGACATATTGAAACATAAAATTATTAAATGAACACAATATACACAGACCAGGTCAAAGTAATGGACAGTTGAAAAAGAAAGCAGCACTGCCATGGTGGGTTTACCCACAGCCATGCCTGCTCTTCTGGTGATAATCACTTTGATAGTGAAGCAAAAAAACTGACGGACTGATCTAATGCAGCAAAGATGAAATTTCTGGGACTTTATGTTCACTCTCAGCCCACACTTGACCTCCCTATCTCTGAATACTGGACAACACAGAATTCCTATACTTTCTAGTTCAGCTAAGCCCCTAACCTCAACCAGACTCAGACCAGAGAGATATGAGAAGGTGAAAGTTATCCTATCTTAAGTCCTAGTAAGACTCAAACGCATGCATGCCAAGACCACTAGCTGATTAATCATCTGACATGTACCTGGAATTGGCACTTCCCTAAATATCTCACTTGCCCAGAGTGCCATGGAGTCACGGAAAATTGTACACAGAATTGTTGGAACCAATTTAATCGGTTTGCAATTCATTTGAAGTTTATGTAGGGTATATCATATGCCTAGACCCACATGTCTTCTGGATATTGGCTCATAAGCACTAGTTGTGACTACAGGTTGATTCAATGCTGTTCTTGCCTTGCACATCACTAGAACACATGCTGAGATGGAGGGAACATGAGTATCATCTACAGCAAGATTTCAAGTAAGGCCAGGAGATTATGCAAATGCATGGGCTCTGTGGTATCATGGATAAAAGGAACTGCAATTCCTTACAGTATATCCACCAGCTCACCAAGGGATAGGAAAATTTACTCACATCCTAGGCAGAGTGCCAGGGACTGTGAACTCTAGCAAGTGAACACAAATGCCCCAAGACAATTTTTAAAGTGAGAAGCCATGCATTTCCATACAAGTTACTGCCATCTTCTGCAGACTCTCCAGTAAGTGCATGAAAACTTTCAGTGTCCCTTGAGGATACTCACTGGAGAGAATTCAATGGTGCATCCCTAAATTATTGGTCTTTACTTGCCAGTGTATCTGCCTGTCAGTTCCACCAGGACACGTAGAAAGAGTTAGGAAGGGTTTCTAACCCAAGGACTGGACCACCATCAAACTTTGCCTGCAGGACAGAAAGTTGGTGTAATGAACTCGTGAAACTCAGCTGGCTTGAGTTTTGCAGTGGAAATGCCAAAAGTTATATTGGTGTGAAGACCTAAGCTTTCAATGGAAGAGGTTACATGTGAATGAATCATATTCACATTTTCATATTGCAGTACATAAATTGAGTCTCTGTCATATATCTTTCATTTTTTATTTCATTTTTAATTTTTTGTTTGCATTCTTGGTTTGGTTTTGTATATTTTGTGTATTTATTTGGTTTCTGCTTATGTTTTTTTTTTCTTCTACTTGCTTTGATTTATTTGGTGTCTAGGTTCTCTCACACTTCTAATCACATTTCCTGGTTTCTTCACCTCAAGTTCACACAGTGATACTATTATTTTGTTTCTTAGTTCTTTTTTCCCCAATATATAAACTCTTCTGAAGGTTTTAATTTTAATTGTGAAATTATTTCTTTTTGTGTGCTCTCTCTCTCCCTCCCTTTCCTTTCTCTTTTTCTCTCTCCCCTATCTTGTCTTGTGTTCATCAAGAATGCATGCTGTCTTATTGTTTTAACTCTTTAATATGTTACATAACACTCAATCCTCACCTCTTTTCCACATTATGGATACACAAACTAAACAACAATCTCTAGCAGACATACATAGATTTCCTTAATCCAAATTACTGCTCCCTTGTGGCTGGAAGATAGCTCAGCAGAATAAGCACTTGCCTGACAAGCACAAGGGCCTGAGTTTAATTGCTGGTGATGAAAAAAAAAAAAGTTATTGCTCCCTTATCCTATATAACCCTTACACTCACAAATATCTTTGCAAAATCCTCAACATTAAATCCCTGACCCAGCCGGGCGTGGTGGCGCATGCCTGTAATCCCAGCACTCGGGAGGCTGAGGCAGGAGGATCAGTGTGAGTTCGAGACCAGCCTGGGTTACAAAAGGGAGCTCAAGGCCAGCCTGAACTGCATAGTGAGACCCTGTCTCAAAAAGACAAAAAAAAAAAATCCCTGACCCAACTAAAAGTATTCTAGGAGAAACTAATGTAATATAAAAATATATTTTTTTAATCAATATCATCCCTGTCAATTTCCCCTTTCTTGACTTGCTCTCCTCTTTCCGACTCTCCTTAATCTCTTCCCATAACTTCTCCTTCCACATTACAGACAACAACTGACAACACATTAGCATAGTGTGCACATAGTATTGATAAAGTGTGAAAGTATAAATGTAAGATCTATCTTATATCGGTAATGGATAATTGGATGTATTGATGATGTTATAACCATTATTTAATTTTTTCTGTAAAATGTAAAGGACAGAACTTAAATCACTTCAGTTAAATGACTAAAGAATCAAATATCTCAGGATACATAAAGCTGATACTCCAGTATCTTACTAAAACTACTTGTGTAAACTTCAAGTTTTCCCAATCCCAGTAGACCTCAATCTATTATATTAGATATATGGATATCTATCATCTATGTATCTATCTATCTATCTATCTATCTATCATCTATCTATCTAATCTATGGATCTTTCTATCTATCTATCTATCTATCTATCTAGCCTTATGTGAAAGCAAGGAAATATGAGTCACCCATGGTCTCCTCCAACTTTTCTACAGCAGATAGACAGACCAAAGGGCACAAATGGAGTGGATGGGAAAGAAAAAGAAAGGAAAGACTGTAGTTCTAGCTGGGCGTGGTGGCACACATCTGTAATACCGACACTTGGGAGGCTGAGGCAGGAGGATCAATACGAGTTTGAGACTAGTCTGGGCCACAACAGTGAGCTCAAAGCTAGCTGGGTGTGGTGGCGCACGGCCTGTAATCCCAGCACTCGGGAGGCTGAGGCAGGAGGATTGGTGCGAGTTTGAGACCAGCCTGGGCTACAAAAGTGAGCTCAGGACCAGCCTCAACTGCCTAGCCAGACCCTGTCTCAAAAAGACAAAAAAAAAAAAAAAAAAA
>PVJA010028797.1:0-19811 GCA_004027025.1 Myocastor coypus | reverse complement strand
GCATAGCAAGACCCTGTCTCAAAAAGACAAATAAATAAATAAATAAATAAAATAAAAAATTCTTTAAAAAAAAAAAAAAAGTTCTTTGAAGAATCCCCTGGCCCCTAGTGCTGATGACTGAATTCACACGGTAGGCAAATGCTCAACCAGTGAGCTACAACCTCAGTGTTTTTGATGAGGCAGGATCTTACTACAGTGCCCAGGCTGGCCTTGAACTTGCAATCCTCCTGCCTCCACAACCCCAGGTATAGGGATTGCAGGCATAGGCCACCCTGACCAGCTATTTTTCTTTCTTTAATGAAGTATTTTAGCCACACCAAAAAAAAATAGTTGCTAATATCACCCACACCTGGGTACCCAGCACCGGTAGCAAACCTGATCCTGACCACCTCTTTCATCCCACTCCTGGTCCTGAGTCAGGCATTTATTGTTCTCCATTGTGCCTTTGTATGCTTGCAAAGTACGTAACAGTTCATTTTTCATTTTCTTGCAGAGAATGCTTAGAAGGTTTCCTTCTTTTGACTACTGAAAACAGTGCAGAAACAATAATTTCTGCATATGTCCAAGAATTCTCATGCTAGTCACCGGGTGTGTAATTGCAGTGTGGTGTCTGTGTGTATTTTCACACTTCCAAGTCAGCGTGTACCGCAGCAGCTGCGGAGGCAGGCTGATAGCATCTCCCTGTGCCAACTCTTTGGACTGTCAGAACTAATCTTTTTGCCAACTCTTTGGATAAAAATTTAGATCTCATTGTTTTATTTTGTATTATTTGAGAAGCTTCCAACCTTTTCATTCCTAAGAAAGACCAACGGAATTTATGTTTTCTTTCTTTCTTTCTTTTTTTTTTTTTTTAATGTATTTAGGACAGAGTCTACAGGGTCTCACTACACAGGTCAGACTCATAGTGATCCTCCTGCTTTCAGCCTTCCAAGTGCTGGGATTACAGGTGCACGCCACCACACCCAGTCTCAATCCCTGCCTCAGCTGCCCGAGAGGCAGGGCCGGGGCAGGGCATGCCAGGGATCAAACCCCAGTCCTTGCACTCTGCCTAAGCAGCATTTTAATCCACTGAGCTATCTGGATGTCCCAGAATTTATGTTCTTAAGCTGAACCCAAAAGAATGTTAACAGAATTCCCGCTTCAGTTTTTCCATTTAGCTTTTTTTCCCCCTCTTCTTTCTCCTCTCCCCTCTACCCCAATTTTTACACAATGGCAGTGGTTTACAAATGCTTCACACAATCAGATGACTGATAAATAGAAAGATGTTTGGGAGAATGAAGAGAAAACACAGGCAAGCGCTGTACACAGAAGCCCCGCCATGCACTCTGAGAGATGAGCCTTGAACACGATGTGGCGCTTCCCAGCCTCGAAGCTAAAAGGGAAACGTGTTCAGCTCACAGATATGTAGAACTGAAAGATAAAAAGCAAAGCAGCTGCCCTGGCACGGGCCAAGAGACATTGCTCCTGTGAGTCACCCTTATGGGAACACGGCGTGATGTGGACTCAGCTACATACCACAAGCTGCGCTCTTACTACATCACTAGGCTGCACCAGGCGGCTTGCCGGGCACAACTCATAGCTAGCCTCTTTCTTTCTTTCTTTCTTTCCTTCCTTCCTTCCTTCTTTCTTTCCTTCTTTCCTTCCTTTCTTCCTTTCTTCCTTTTTCTCTTTTCTCTTTCTTTCAAGTTTTTTGCCTTGATAATATAGCAAGCAGCATCCTGAAGAGAATGGCTCCTGGGTTCCACTGGGTCACCTCCTGAGGACCGGCTCCTCCTGTCAGACTGGAAGCTGAAGGGAGAGGCTTCTGGTGTTGCGCCCCCCACCAGAGCCTTCCCAGAAAGGCTGCCAGTCCTGGATGAGGGCTCTGCTCTGGCTGCGGTCAGACTGGCACCCTTGACCAAGGAGTGAGTGCAGGCTCTGTGCTAATTCTCTACGCGGAAGCCAAAGCCATCGGCCACCCTGGGCTAGGGTGGACTTAAGCCACAGTCCTTGCCCCACCATCCCCACTTCCCCTTTCATCCAGAAGTCAGTTCCTGAGTCCCCTTAGCCCCACACAGGGGCCTGGCCTCAGAGCAGGACAGAAGGATCTGGCCCTCAGGGAGGTAACTCTCTCCTGTCCCTGGAAGAAGGCTTCTGCCCTAGGCCTCACCCGCAGGCTGAGGACGGGAGAGTGTGGTATTCTAGGCTGGAGTCCGGGGCTCAGTGGTCAGTTGGCATGGAATCAGAAGAAAAGGTCAAGCCTTAAATGGGCCGGAGTTAAGGGGAAAGCTGGAGGAGGGGCCAGCTCCACAGCCCCACTTGAGAGCAGAGGCAAACTCTTTGGGGAGGTTACTCTCAGCTGCTCCCATGGTGACACTGGCTGCTCCTGACAGCCCGGTGGCTTGAGAGGGGCAGTGGGGGTTGGGCTAGGGAAGCCCAGTCACCACAGTGATTTTACTGTGGTCAAAAGGAATCACAGTCCTCCCTCCATTAGGAGTATCCCTGGTCCCTGTTATGACCCTGTTAGCTACAGTTCATCCTCCTTATTGCCTCCTCCAAGAAGTCTTCCAGGGATGCAAACCCTGGGCCTCTCTACTCTGACTAGCACTTCCTGTTCCCTGCACTTCCTGTTGCATCCCCAGAGGTCCCTGAAACCCTTCGATTCCATTCGCACCCCGCCCCTCTGTAGGATTAGGTAGAATTGCTCAATCCAGCCTTTCTGTAACATAAGTTAGACCTGATGGCCTCCAAAGCCTGCCCTGGCTCTAGATTCCACAGTCACTTTTCTTCTGGCTTTTCCTCCTACCCTTGGTCAGTCTCTTAATGTTTTCCTTCCATCAAAACTGTCAGTGTGTCGGTGAGATAGCTCAGCGGACTAAGTATCTGCTTAGGCAAGCCCAGAGACTGGGGGTTTGATCCCTGGCTCCATGCTACATTGGCCCTGCCCTGCTGGTTGTGCTGAGCCAAAGACTGAGTCCAGGCGTAGTGGCGCATGCCTATAATCCCAGTGCTGGGGAGGCTGAGACAGGTAGTCAGACCCTTTACAAAAAAAACAATATTAAAAATAAAAGCAAACCTGTCAGGACTGGGCATAGAGCTCAGCAGCAGAGCGCTAGCATGCGGGAGGCCTCGGGCTCCATCCCTAGCACCACATCAAAAACAAGTTTATCAGTGCTCCACCCCTAGCCACTGTCCTGTGTCTGCATGGTTCTGCCTGGCCTCTGGTGGAAGCTTTCCAGTGTTATGAGAACACTAACCGTTTCCTTACTTCCTTCTCCTCCAGGCTCCACAGCATTTTATTTCAGAACTTTTGTTTGTTTGTTTATTTATTTTTGTAGCTGGCTCAGCCTGCCCTCAGGGCAGGGCTGGCACAGCATGTGGTGCCAGGGACCGAACCGCGGTCCCTGCAGCCGCCCAAGCTTTCCTAAGCAGGCGCTTTAGATCACTGAGCCATCCTGCCAGGCCCCTCCACAGCATTTTAATCTAACACAGATCGGCCTAGGTCTGCATTGGCAATGTATTGTATAAACAAAATATTGTCAACAGGAAGATAGCTCAGTGGCTTCAGCACCTGCCTGGCAAGCACAAGGTCCTGAGTTCGATTCCTGGCACTGGGAAAAAAAAAAAAAAAAGAATATTGTCACACTCAAGAGGCTGAGGCCAAGGACCACCCAATTCAAGATCATCCTGAGCTACTTGAGCTACATAGCAAATTCAAGGCCAGCCTGGACTACATAGCAAGACTCTGCCTCAACCCTACCCCCACCCCCACCCCCAAAAGCATACCTGCAAGTCTGACCCAGGGCATAACATTTTTGCATGATGTAATTCCTAACCTCCCTCTGGGAAGACATTTATATTTCCAACAAAATGCCCAAAAAGCCAGGCGTGGTGGCTCACGCCTGTAATCCCAGCACTCGGGAGGCTGAGGCAGAAGGATCGGTGCGAGTTCAAGACCAGCCTGGGCTACAAAAGTGAGCTCAAGGCCAGCCTGAACTGCATAGCGAGACCCTGTCTCAAAAAGACAAAAAAAAAAAAAAAAAAAAAAAATGCCCAAGCAGTTTCCTGACGGACATTAATGGACTTAAGCCTTCAGCTGGGAAGCCACCCCCCACACTCACTCAGGTCAGCACAGTGGCCGCTGGTAACTACTCTGCTCATCCACTCAAACAGTGATCCACTTGTCTTTCTTTTCTTTTTTAAACTGTATGTATGTATGTTTGTATGTATGTATGTATGTATGTATGTATGTTATGGCCAGCTCAGCCTGCCTTGGGGCTGGGGCTGTGCAGCATGTGGTGCTGGGGGTCGAACAATGCTCCCTGCAATTGCCTCAGGTTGCCTAATCAGGTGCTTTAGACCACTGAGCTATCTCGCCAGCCCCCAAATATACTTTTTTTTTTATGGTACTGGGGATTGAACTCAGGACCCTGCGCTTGCCAGGCAAGCACTTATTCTACTGAGCTATCTGCCTGGCCCCGCTTGTCTATTTTCTAATACAAGATGTCCTCACTCAAGAGTAGATACTTGTTGACTGCCTAGAGGCCACTTTGCTTGCAGCATGGCTGTAATAAAAGACTGCGCATGTGCTCATACATAGTCTGAAGTGCTTCAGCTTTAAATTTTGAGCTGCTATTTTTTATTTTATTTATTTATTTTTTTATTTTTGTATTTTTGTATTTTAGGGAAGGGTCTACAGGGTGTTCAGGGTCTCACTACTAGATCTGACTCAGTAGTAATCCACCTGTTTACAGCTTCCCTAGAGCTGGGCTTACAGGCACATACCACCATGCCCAGTCTTAATTGCCATCTCAGGCCATCCTGGTGGCAGGGTCAGCATGGTAGGCCGGGAGATTGAGCCCCGAGCCCCTGTGCCTGCTTGCAGGTACTTTAATCAGCTGAGCTATTTTGCCAGCCCTTGACTGCTTTTATTGGTTTGTGTTTCTGTGTTATGGTACCAGGGATTGAACTCAGGACCTTGTGCTTGCCAGGAAAGCACTTATTCCACTGAGCTATCTCCCCTGCCCTTTTTTCTTTTCGATGCAGTCTTGTTATGCAGTTCAGGCTGGCCTTGAGCTCTCTTTTGTAGCCCAGGCTGGTCTCGAACTTGCACTGGTCCTCCTGCCTCAGCCTCCCAAGTGCTGGAATGACAGGCGCGCGCCACCATGGCCAGCTGAACTGATTTTAGAGCTACAGAAAAGTTGCAAAATAAGGCAGAAACTTTCTATACACCCCACACCTAATCTCCATCCACATTTTATCTACCTATTGTAAATGATCAGAACCAGAGAATTAATGTAGGTATACCCCCGACTTAAAATGCACTGGGGTGTAGGAGGGCCTGGGGAACCAAACTCAAGATGCACTTGCCAGGCTAAATCCTGAGCTAAATCCCCAGCTCTAACTGAAAACTTAATATTTTTCACCTTGAAAAAAAATTGTTAAAGTTAAGCTTACAAGACCAGAATTAGCTCCCCTGAAATTTCATGTAATAAGCCTTTAGTAAGGAAGGTAAGGTCTGCTGGAGATACGCATGCGTTTTCTCAATTCCTTCAGATGCCAAGCCTCCCCACTGTCTCATATTTTGTCTAATTTAACATTCCTCCTGTGCAACTGATCCTATTCTTCCCAGATAAAAACTGGACGTGGGGGCTGGCGGGATGGCTCTGTGGTCTAAAGCACCTGCTTAGGAATGCCTAGGTGGCAACAGAGACCAGGGTTCAATCCCCAGCACCACATGCTGCGCCAGCCCTGCTCCTAGGGCAGACTGAACCAGCCACAATAAAAATAAATGAATAAGTATTGAAACTGGACATGGTGGTGCATGCCTGTAATCCCAGCTCTGGGGAGGCTAAGACAGGAAGATCACTATGAGTTTGATCTGTGTAGTGAGAACCTGTACCAAATAAATAAAGATTTTAAAAAAATATATAAACATATAAATCCAAATTTATAGAATCACTTAATGATGATGTTCCAAAAATTCAAATACCCCAACTGTGCTCAAAATCAATTTGTTTGGGTTATTTATGGATTTATCCATGCTTTGCAGGGATTTTTGGAGACCTAGGATTTTTTCTTCTTTTAAAAGAGAAACAAAATTTCAAAACCTGGGGAGATAGCTCCATGGCACAAGTGCCTGCCAGGCAAGTGCAAGGGCATGAGTTTGAACCCTGGCCCCGCCAAAAAAAAAAATTAAAACAAGATAATAGAGTAACGATGGTCAATGCTCTGTGTATTATCTTTAGATATCAGCAGTTAATTGTCCAAGTAATATTAGCACAAGCCTTTCCTTTCAACAAACAAAATTAGTAGTACAAATATATATATATATATAATTATACTCATTTAAGATATCTATATATCTATATATACATATACATATACATATACATATATCTTTAGCTTTTCCCTTCCTTCCTCTATTCCCCATCCTAGTTTCTCTTTTCTCCGTCCTTTGAAGGGACCAGGGGTTTGAGGGGCACAGGCTGGAAATCACCATCAAATCCATAATAGATACAAATGGTAAGGGATGTCTCAGTCAGAGTCACTGAGATTCATAGAAGTGTGGCAGTCAGGGGACAGGTTATCACTTGTCCCCACCCCCGAAAGAAAATACTTTCTCGGGACCCAGGAAGAGGAGGCAGTGAAGAATCCTAGACAGAGGAGTTGTCCACATGTGAGAAGAGGTCCAAGATAAACCCAGGAGGGGGCCACGTGGCGTGGTGGGAGGCAGCGTGGGAGGCAGTGGCCCTGGGAAGGGATGGGGGACTCCGTGGCACTGGAGTCAGGCAAGGCTCTGGTCCCTTCCAGCAACATCTCTTCCTCTGTCGGGCAAAGTATGTCTCTGACCTTAGTTGCTTCATTTGTGAGATGGATGTAACCTAGGCCTTCATCGGAGAGCCGTGACTTAACACTTGACACAGGGCATCCTTTTTCAAAAAGCCCAAGAGGAAACTGCCAATAACACAAGCATCACAGCAGCAGCGGCAGCTGTAGTCACGGCTAGAGCAGGAGTGAGCCAAACAAGCTGGACAGCTGTGGATGCAGGCTGTAGGGCGGCTCGAACCCGGATCCCTAGGGATCCCTGGAGGCAGGTGGGGAAGGGAGAGAGACACAGTGTGGGACACCCGGATTCCAGATGGCACCACCCAACTTCCCTACTCTCATCTCTCTCTCCTGATACCTGGCTACTTTCTCCTCCCTGGCAACAGCAGGCGCATGGCTTGGAGGCCCCTAGAGCTGTCTCTTCGCAGCACCTGAGGCTAGAAGTGGGACAGGAGGCGAGGGATGGGTGGGTTGCAACAGCTTTTTTATGGAGTCTCAAAATCAGGCCCAAGGACAAAGCCAGAGGCCAGGCCGAGGCGAAGCCCAGACGCAGACAATTGCTGGCGCAGGAGCCCTCTCCCTCCACGCCTCCCAGACCCGGGCTGGCCACAGAGCCCCTGGACTCAGAGGGAGGGAACACAAGGCTTTATTGGCTCCATTCCAGGCATTTGGCATCCGTGGGGCTCTCGGCCCCTCCTGAGGTCTGCCTCGGCTGTGTCCTCTTGGCAGGTCCTAGGGGCCTCAGCATCTGTCACGGCTGCCTCCCTTCCCTCCAGCTCTTCCTCCAGCAGGGGGCGTCCTCTGTGCAAGAGCCTACTCAAAACCTCTGGTGAAGGGGCTGAGGAAGAAAGCATTTTGGCGACAGTGTCTTAACCTGGGCCACATAAGTTTCCCCACAGAAGGAAAACAGGCCTGGTGGGGGAGCGGGGGAGCCAGACCTGTGGGGGGAGGGACGTGTGCTTTGGCTGCCTCAAGAGCTGTGCATCTGATGGCTGCGGCTGGGCAGGCTGTGGCACTGGTGGCTCTGGCGCCCGGGATGATTCTGGTGGCCCTGGTGGCCTGTCTGACTCTGGTGGCTTGGGTGGCCAGCATGATTCTGGTGGCCCTGGTGGCCTGGATGACTCTGGTGGCTTGGGTGGCCTGTCTGACTCTGGTGGCTCTGGCGCCCGGGATGATTCTGGTGGCTCTGGTGGCCTGTCTGACTCTGGTGGCTTGGGTGGCCAGCATGATTCTGGTGGCCCTGGGGGCCTGGATGACTCTGGTGGCTATAGAAAGTGCACGTATGTTTGGCACCAGCCGTGGTGGTTTCTTGCTGGGTGAGGAAACTCTTTTTCAGCTTCATCTCCACCTCTTCGAGGGCCTTCAGCTCCTCCGGGCTGATGTCCCTGGAATCCAGGTGGCCTGAGTGCTGGTAAGCTGTGGCTCTCTGCAGCATGGAGTTGGCCACACGTTGTCCCTTGATGTCGATCTCCTGGACGCAGGCAGCCACGCCAGCCCATGTGGCCTCATCCACGGATGAAGGCTTTCCTGATTCCTCGTGGGTCTCCTTGGTCGTGCTGGACCCAGACATCTTCTGCCTGCTGGTGACAGACTCCCGGTGCAGACCTGTGGCTCCCTCCCCGTGCCTGGATGTGACCGTCTCCACGTGGATGGTGGTTCTCATCTTCCCGCCCCCGCTCTCAGGCTGGATGGCATCCTTGCTGGTGTTGGCGTGGCTGTCCAGAGCCAGTTGCTCCTTTGACAGGCAGCTGAAGTGAGATTTGATCCAGTTCTCCTCTGCTTTGTGGGCCTCTGCCGACCCCGTTTGGGTGCACTCAGGCACGAGCTTCCGCCTCTTCCTCCGAGCCCACAGCAAGAGGCCGCTGCCTCCCAGCAGGAGGATGGTTCCCAGCACCACCTTGCATGATGGCTGCTGGATGAGCTCCAAGAAGGCCTCCAGGACCCTACGCCAGGCAGGCAGAGCTCAGAGCACACTGGGAGGCAGGGAGCCAGGTGGTATGGCTCATGCTTGAGAGGGCAGGCTCCCCGAGAGTGCCTCCACCCAGGCCACTGCCACGCCTCCCTTGGCTACCACTGTTGCCTCAGCCGTGAGCCTCATTGTGAGGAAGACAGTTGGGGTCGGGGGAGGGGAGCTGCCTAGCCCTTACCTCAGGCCTGGCCTGGTGTTCATTACCTCAGGCCTGGGCCCTGGCTCCCTCTGAGCACTGTCCTCAAGGTCGGCGGAAGAATAGTTTCTGCATTTCTGATGTCCCTTCCGCGTTTGCTCCTGTCCTTATCTTCCAGTCTTTGATTTTGCTTCCTCACCAAGGGCAGAGGATGCAGAGTCAGGCTGGGCCTGGCTGGGATGGCATCCATTCTTGGCCTGCTGAGACTAGCGTCTTTTCCCTCCAGGTGAGTCTCAGCACCAGCTCAGCGTGTTCCACCCCCATGTGTAGCCTCCAGCCCCGTGAGACAGGACATAACCCAGAGGGAACAGGGCTCAGGAAGGAGCTCATCCTGGACTAACGCAGGGTCACATGCGAAGAAATAAGGAGTGGACTGCGAAGACAGAGCACATGGGGCAGAAGACTTGCCTGGGGTCCCAGCTCCTAGTGCCACCAGAGTGGCACCTGCTGGCCCTTGCCTCAGAGATGCTCCTGCCCCCCCCCAAAAAAAAATACACCATGAGCACAGTGCAGGGCATTAGAAGGAGGCACTTGGCCGCTTTTGCTGAGGCTGGCATAATCCTGAGTAATTGCCCTGCAACTCGGGGGAAACATATGCCTGGACCACCCCATTATTCCCTTGGAATCATCTCCTATATTTTTAAAATAAAGCTGGGCAAGGTAGTGCACACCTGTCATCCTAGCACTTCAGAGGCTGAGGTGGGAAAATCACTGCGTGTTCAAGGCCAGCTTGGGTTACACAGCGAGTTCAAGGCCAGCGTGAACTGCACAGTGAGACTCTACTTCAAACAAACAAATAGATAAATGCCAAAACTGGCTTTAAAAGTTATGACATTTTATTTATTTATTTATTTATTTATTTTTTTGCGGGACTGGGGTTCAAACTCAGAACCGTGCACTTGCCAAGGCAGGCACTTGTGCCACTGAGCTATCTCTCCAGCACCTGAGTAAATTTATTTATTTATTTGTTTGTTTGCGGGACCGGGGATTGAACTCAGGTCACTACATTTGCCAGGCAAGTGCTTAATTCTACTGAGCTATCTCCCCAGCCCAGTTATGACATTTTAAACAAAACATCTCTAGCCATAATGATTTTAATATCAGTATATACAAAAATATTTTACCTTTCACAATAAATTACAGTCTACTCTTCGCAGAAAGAAGACACTAGTTTAAGTTTTTATAGGTGAGATCTCCTGTCTTGCTTGATTAACTCTGTGGTTGTCCACTAACTTTAGTTGAAAATAACAACTCAAAGTCCACCTTTTGGGGTTATTGAGGGTGAGGTCAGGGCCATATGCTCCTCTGGAGAACCCTCCCTTCAGTCTCTCTAACCTTTTATTTTGCGGGACCGGGGTTCAAACTCACGACCTTGCACTTGCTAGGCAGGCACTTGTGCCACGGAGCTATCTCCAAGCCCCTTGTTGTTTGTGTTTTGAGCCAAGGTCTCACTAGATTATCTAGGGTGGCCTCGAACTCACTATGTAGCCCTGAGTGCCTCAAACACACAATCCTCCTGCTTCAGCCTCACTAGTGGTGGGATTAAGGTATGTGCTCAATTTCTGGTTATAACTTTTATTCCAATAATCAGTACAAATTAGCAATGATTTAAATTTTTAAAAAATAGGCACACAGTTTGAGGCAGGGCCTTCCAGAAGGCCCTGTGTTCACTCATCTAGGCTCCCACTGTCCCTTTAGAGGCTTATATTTTTTCTTTCATTTTTACTCAATGGACATACTTACAGTACCTAACAATTACACTCCTTGTGGAAGTCGTTACAAATGTATAACACATCTTAATTCTGTCCATTTTCCTTCCCCTCCCCTCTTTCTAAGGCATATTGTTGCAGATACTTCTCAACACAAAGTGTGATAGCTGCGCCTCTGCCCAGGTATAGCTTATAAGATCTACTCCAGAAACAGACCAGAGAAATGGCTCTTGGACCTGACCCAGTCTGGCTGAGTCCACGGAAGCCCTGGCTCTGTGCTGCCTGTGGCCAGGAGCCCAAAGGGTCTGCTTGCCATTCCAAGATGAGGAAACCACCCTAGCCAGGGTCTAGAGCAGTGGTTCTCAACCTCTCCAATGCCATGACCCCGCAATACAGTTCCTCATGCTGTGGTGACCCCAAACCAAAAAATAATTTTGGTGGCTACTTCAAAACTGTAATTTTGCTACCGTTATGATTCGGAATGGCTTTAGGCGACCCCTGTGTTTTGGTCGTTCGACCCCCGCAGGGGTCGTGACCCACAGGTTGAGAACTGCTGGTCCAGAGTTTCTCAAGTCGCTCTAAGGGCCAGCAGAGAGCCTTTCCCAGATCTTCCGCCGGCAGGTGCTAGGCTCTTCGTCCCACAGCCCTGCTTCCTTGGTGTGCGGCTGAGAGAGGGATTGGACGATTGGACAAGGCAGGAGATCGTACGCCCTGTCGCCCGAGACCTGCACTCCGGAGCCCGCCCAGCAGAGCAGATCCGCAGGATGGGAAGGGTCTAGAGAAGCATGAGGGCGGGTTTCCGGCAAGTCTCCGGGGGGGCGGGCAGACACCACGTGCATCCTCCCTCTCCGCTCGTGATCCAGAGCGTCCTGGGAGCTCGCAACTGAATCGGAGGCTTCTGCCGCAGGCTCAGACCTTGGGCTCTGCCTCTCCTAAGCTATCAAGCCCTGCGAGTGATCTGAGGCACACATCTACCTCGAGGTGGTTTCACAGGGACACAGGAAGGGCCACGTCATTTCTATGCTGAGTTATGCCAGGAGGCTCAGTTGCACCCCCGGTCAGTGTCAGAAAGCAGCTATTGGGGCTGGGGAGATAGCTCTGTGGCCCAAGTACCTGCTTGGCAAGTGTAAGGTCGTAAGTTCGAACCCCAGTCCCGCCAAAAAAAAAAAAAAAAAAGCCAGCTATGCCACAGTGCCGATCACACTACCATCTGCACACATCACCTTCTCATGTACAGACTCAATGCCTTCTCCTGTGTGGCGCCCTGTAAGCCACTGTGTGCTCTCACCGGCAGCCTCTGGCTTTTCTCCCAACCTTTTCACAGCATAACCGTTCCTGGTCAGTCCCATGTGTCAGATGAGGAGACAGGGGCTTCGGGAGATCAGCCCACTGCAATCAGTGCAGAGCTGTGACTGGAAACCGGAGTCCACGGTCTTCCCTGCTGCCCTGCACCACCCAACTTACTCCGCGCCACTCCCAAAGCTGGGGCCCACGCTATCTGTTGAGGTAGTCGGGTCTCAGAGCCGGGTGACGGGTGACAGAGGCAGTGAGCAGAAAGAAGCCATTTGAGCCGCACCATCAGAGCCACCTCAGACCTCAGGCCAGCCATGCAGTAGCCCAGGGGCCTGGGGCCATGGCTGCGTCTCTAGTTCCAGGTTCCCCGCCATGAGGTGGTACTGGACAGCCCGGCACTGTCACTTCCCTCCACCTTCCTCTATGGCATCCGTGGCGGTGTGGCACGTTGGGGTCCTTGGCCTCGGTGAGGGGGACACCCACACATAAAGGAGATAAGTGCAAGGAGCCAGTCCAAGAAGGAATCCTGCCAAGGAAAGCTTGCCCAGAAGAGGACACGCAGGGGAGGCTCGGAGGAGGAGGAGGCTGACGCGGGCTGCAGGCCACATGCGACTTGCTCTGAGGGGGTCACAGCAGCAGGAGGGAGGGCCTGCTTCCCATCATGCCACAGCTGCTTGCCAGCCAGGTCCCACGGTAACTTGGGAACCTCAGAAGTCAACACATTAGCCCTCTACAGCTGGAGAAGCTGAGGCAGGAGAGTGTGGTCTGAGGTGCTGGCCCGCACCACACGCCTTCCCTGGCCTCTGGTTCCCTCCCGCAGGAAGCGGGCCTGCTTACCTCGGAAGGGAAAGGTACCCAGTTTGTGCTGGTTCTCCTCCAACTTCCCATAGTCCACCTCTGCGTTAGCAGTGAAGGGGGTAGTCACAGGGGGGTAGATGCCCGCAATGTCCACCTTCTTCCCCTGCCCTGAAGCCCAGCCCCTCACATTCCTAGACAAGCGCCTGCTCAGCCCCTGCCTCACAGAGGCCCATACTTGGGGACCCGGCATCTCTCAGGCAGCCTGGGGCCTCACTGGCCTGTGTCCCCAAATGAGGCTGAGTTTGAACTCCTCCCCCCGACCCCCGCTGTTAATGATCAACACATCTAGTTAAAAATTGGCCGCCCCCAGACTTCCAAGCCCTGTGGAAGCCCAAGCTGGGTGCTCCCAAGGTCAGAAGCTAGGCCTGCAGGTGGCAGGAGCCCTTTTTTCTTGGGGGAACAGCTAAAGAAATGCCACAAGCCTGGCTAGACATGGCTGGTTTCTGGGTTCCAACACTAAAAGGTTCCTGCAGTCCGGTCTGGGCCCTCCTTCCACAATTCCCAGCCAAAAAGCCCAGGGTCCTATCGGTTTCCACACTGGCTGGAGGCTGGCAGAGCGGATTGGCTGAGCTGGCCTGGCCTGGTTCTACAGGGAGGAGGTGCTGGGGGAGGCGGAGCGGGGTGGCCTGCGTGTTACAAGTGGCTTCCTTATTTCCCTGCCAGGCTCCTCCTGCCGAGGTGGCCCAGTGTGAGGCCTGTGCTGGCCACAGACGGTTTCCCAGGACAGCAGCTCTGGGGTGGTGGTAGGGTGCAGATTCAACAGACGGAACTGTGCAGCGACCATAGCTGGGACCCAGGATTTGGGAAGGTGTAGAAAAATGGGGTGACAGAGAAGAAACAAGGCCACCGCAGAGAAAGCAGCCAGGCTGGCCCAGAGAGGCCAAAGGGCTCCAAGTCACCTTTGTCCCCAAACCCACCTTTAGCCTACTCTTCATTCCTGTAAAATTTTTCATTTTATTTATTTATCTATTTATTCATTTATTTATTTATTTGGCTGGTTCAGCCCACCCCAATGGTGCGGCATGTGGTGCCAGGATGGAACCTTGACTGCTTGCCTAAGCAGGCACATTAAACTGCTGAGCTATCTCGCTGGCCCACCTATGAAATTTCAGACAAAAAGGGGAAACCAACACCACAAATAACAAAAACAGTTTTTATTGTGCTAGTTTGCGGGTGTTCCTGGACTATACTGTGAGTGGCTGGGCGCTCAGCTCTGGGGGGGTCACTGTAGGACCCTCCCTGTTGCACACAGGAGGGGCTGGGTGTCCACTGGGCCGATGCAGGCATTTACTGGGCTGGAGCTTGCTGGGGGGTCACGCGTCCACTCTCAGGCCCCTCCAGCCCGTTCTGCTCTGTCCCTGGGTCGGGGTGCTCCAGGGCGTGCCGAGTATCTGCCTGCCACAGCTGCACCAGGTCCGTGGGGGTCTTTCCTGCCTGCAAGAGCCACAAGGAGATCTGCTCAGGGTTCCAGAGCCTACTATACTAGAAGGTGCCCTGAGCTGCACCAGGGGCTCTCACCTGGGGGTACCTGGCCATGGGTGAAGACACACTGGTGGTCACAACTGGGATGTGGACGCTAGTGGTATCTAGTGGACTGAAGCTTAAGCATTCTAACAAGGACAGTGCCCTACAATAGGAACTATCCACCTCTAAATATCAACCGTGCTAGGGCTGGGGAGATAGCTCTCAGTGGAATCAGTGCTTGCCTGGCAAGTGCACGGTCCTGAGTTTGATCCCTGGTACCACCAAAACAAACAAACAAACAAAAACCAACCAAAAAAAAAACCACTTTGAGGCTGGAGAGATAGCTCTGTGGAACAAGTGCCTGCCTAGCAAGTATAAGGTCATGAGTTTGAGTCCCAGTCCCACAAAAAAAAAATTAAAAATATAAATAAATAAATATCAACAATGCTGAGGTTGAGAAACTCTCTCCACAGCTTTCTGCTCTTTCCAGTAGTCCTTTGAGGCTCCCCGCGCCCCTTCACCTCTTCCGTTAGTGATTGTTCTGGGCCCCACAGAAGAACTTGAACTAGGGGACGTCAATCCTCAGAAACCCGGAGGCCCACTAGGAACAGGAATATCTATGCAAACCAAGTGCTCAAACTAAGTGCTCAGGCACCTCCTGGGTCTGTCCCTCCCTTATCTCTGGCACCCTTGAGCTTGTGTGTTAGGGTCCCTGGTACTGCATTTTTGTTTCTCTGGGCTTATACATAACAACACACACACGCACACACACATGCACACGCACGCACACGCACCCGCGCATGCGCGCTGGGGAAGTGGGCGGTAGCAATGGTATTAACAGGAAAGGTCAGCTGGTGCGCTCCGCTGATGGGCAGAGACAATGGTACGCGCACTCACCAGGTTCTTGGCCATCATGTCAGCCCCGTGAAGCAGCAGCAGTTTGATGATTTTGTAGCGGTTGAGTCTCACCGCGTCGTGCAAAGCAGTGTCTCCTTCCTAGAGCCAGGGGGCGGGGGGGGGGGCACTCAACACAGCCCTCGGGGGCAGTAGGTAGGGAGCAGGGTGACAGGAGGTGGGCTAGAGACCCTGCTCCGAAGGGTCCTGAGGAAAGGCCCTCTTGCTGTGGGAGCCGGCCATCTGCCCAGGCAGCTGCGATGCGGCCGGCCAGGAAGCAGGGGAAGCACTTACTCTGTCGCTGGCGTTGATATCCAAGCCCAGGGACAGAAAGTGTTCCACTATGTCCACACGCCCCGTGCGGACAGCCACGTGCAGAGGGGTGCTCAGCAGCTGCGGGCATAGGCAGGAATGGCTGACTGAGGGTCCTGGACCGTGGTGTCTCTGGGATGGTGGCCTGTGCGAACTCCATCTCTTTTTATCTTGTTTTTGGCTCTCTGAGACAGGGGCTTGCTATGCACTCCAGGCTGACTCACTATGTAGCCCAGGCTGGCCCTGAACTCCAAGCGACCTTCCTGCCTCAGCCTCTCCAGTGCTAGGACTGCAGGTGTGTGCCATCACGCCCAGCTTGCTTGCTTGCTTATTTACTTGCGAGAGGGTTTCACTGTGTTTTCCAGAACTCCTGGCCTAACTCCACCTTAATCTCTCCCTAAACCCTGTTGCCAAGGCCTGAGCCCTAGAGGGGCCAGGCACAGTACAACGCTCCACCATCCTGTCCAGGGGCCTAACTCCAAATCTCACGTGCCACCACCTTCTCATTCTCCTCTCCCCCTGCTGTAAGCAATACTTCACTCTTCATTTCTTCCTCTACTTATGATTCTGTGGTGCTGGGGACCGGACCAGGGCTTTGCACACGCAACCCGAGGCGGCTCTACAAACCTTTTAGAAACCCGAACAGCTCGCTGTCTTCTGCCACCGGAGCCGGCATGCCCTTTGCCCCCTTCCCTTCTCCCTGTGGTGACCCCAATATCTACTGCATCTGAGCACCATTGCCTACCTTGTCTCTCACATTGGTATCTGCGCCTCGGCTCTGTAGGAGTTTTACCACCTCCAGGTGGCCTCCACGGCAGGCCCAGTGCATGGCTGTGCAGTCCAGCTGGAAGCAAAACGCAGGGCCTAGCTTAGAGCTGTCCCGAAGCAAGCGCCCAGGGAGAAGGACTCCAGCCGAGAGGACAGAGAGAGGCCCAGGCGAAAGGTACTGAGAATGGGCACACACACTCCTGCACCTGGGCAGCAGAAAAGAACGCGCAGGGACTCACCAGTGGCCCATGCCAGCGGCAGAGGAGGCTCAGGAAGGAGACGGAGCTCACCCAGCGTCACACAGCCCACCAGAAGTGAGACCCAGCCCTGAGCACCCTGTTCCACCCCAGGCTGGCAGAGAGCGGGAGTCTAACGGTCCTGGGCCCACCTCACTAGCCTGCCCACTCGATTCTGGCCCTCTTGCTCACCCGGTCCTGGAAGTCCACAGTAGCCCCACTCTGCAGAAGCTTCTCCAGGATCTCCATGTGGCCCTCCAAGGAAGCTCGGTGCAGTGCTGTCCGACGGAACTGTCCACAGAGAGGCCATCAGGATCTGGCCACTGGCCTCTGGCCCCAGGCCCAAGCCCAGCTCCCAACCCCAAGTTGAAGCCCAGGCTGTGCCACAGCTTCATCTGGAGCCCTGTGCTGGGTCTGCATGGCTCCCACAGGAGTCTGCTCACTCCTTTACACTCTATCCAGTCCAGCCTTGGGCCCCTGCGCTGGGGACTCTGACCTCACTGCCCACTAGCACGACGCCCTTCTGCACGTGCCAGCCTCTGCAGGGCAGGTCTGTTTTGCCTTGTGTTCTGTGCATCCTTGAGTAATACCTGCTGCTCCTTCAAGGTGCAGCTCCTGTGCCATTGTTTCCTTGAAACCTGTAGGCCAGAGTTGGCCTGGGGACCCAGAAGACCCTTGGTGATGATGGAGTGTTGGAGGGCAGAGTGAGACTTCTGGGACACTGTTTCCCCTGCGTGCTGAGCACAGAGCCAGGACGAGGAGGTCGCACTAACTACTGATACAAGGAAGCAAGGAAGGAGCCTCTCCCCTGCTCAGTGTAGCACTTCCTGCTTTGAACTCCTGACGCTGGAACACCAGTCAGGGCTGCAGGGAGTGCCTTTCTGCCTCTGATGATCTTGGCATGACCAATCTCCCCCACTCCCAGCCTCCAATCTCTCTCTCTCTCTGGTACAGGAACTCACTACAGTGCAAACTCATAATGATCCTCCTGTCTCAGCCTCCTCAGCACTGGGATTACAGGCATGCACCACCATGCCTGGTCTTGGTGGCCAGCTCAGCACAGCACACCCAGGGTTCCAGGGCCAACAAGGCATATGGTACTGAGGATTGAACCTGGGTCCTTGCACTTGCCTACACAGGCACTTAGACCACTGAGCTATCTTGCCAGTCCCCTTTTCCTTTGACTTCCGCTATGGAGTAGGTAGAAGGCAATAGGACAGACAAATAATAGTAAGACCCTGGAAACTAAAGAACAAAAATGGGGCCCGGCAGGATGGCTCAGTGGTCTAAAGTGCCTGCTTAGGAAGGCTTAGGCAGCTGCAGGAACCGCGGTTCAATCCCTAGCACCACATGCTGCATTAGCCCTGCCCTCAGGGCAGGCTGAGCCAGCCATAAAAATAAATAAACAAACAAACAAACAAAAGTTCTGAAATAAGAAAAAAAAATTTTTTAATTAAAAAAAAAAGAACAAAAAGGACAATGGTCCAAGTTACACTAACTCAGCTGAGGGCTAATGACCATTACTGTGTGCAATTCCAGAATAAGAGAGCAAGGGGAAAAAAAAAAAAAAAAAAGAGAGAGAGCAAGGGAGCAAAGAGGCAGTTTGGGGAAAACAAAAAGTACGGCAGGTGATGAAAATATTTTTAAAAGTAGATGTTATTAAAGAGCCAGGCCTGGTGGCACGCATCTGTAATCCTAGCATTTGGGAGGCTGAGGCAGGAGGATCCGTGTGAGTTTGAGACGAGCCTGACCTACAAAAGAGAGCTCAAGGCCAGCCTGAACTGCATAGTGAGACCCTGTCTCAAAAAAAAAAAAAAAAAAAAAGGTGAAATGAAGAAGTGGTGGTACTGGCTGTGCATTGTGCAAACGTCACTGCGTCAAATGCTCACAGAGGCCACAATGCCATATTTCATGTCCTATTTTGCCACAACACGGGGGTCTTGCCAGGTAGCTCAGCTGATTAAAGCACATGACTCAGCAAAGTCACTCAGGCGCCAGGGAGCACGGTTCGATCCCCTCCGTCACATGGAGCATGAGACCGGCCCTTAAGGCAGCCTGAGCCAGCCAAAAAATAAATCCCCCTTATCACAACACAATCATAAAAATGGGTTGGAGGTACAGCTCAGTAGCTGAGCAGTTAGTTGCCTAATAAGCTTGAAGCTGGGGTTCAATCACTGGCACAAACACAGAAAAGATTTAAAAGCAGCGTAGCATTATATCATGAGAAACAAAAATATATCCAACCTTTTGCTTTATAGTTTGTGGTTGTTATTGTTTTGTATTTAGTAAAGGGTCTACAGGGTCTCATGACATGGATTAGACTTGTGGCAATTCGCCTGTTTTCAGCCTCCCAAGAGCTGATATTACAGGCAAGCATCGCCATGCCCAGTCTCTCGAGTGCTGTCTCAGTGAGCCCCGGGGGGCGGGGCTGGCAGAGCTTGTTGGGGATCAACGCCTGGCTCCTGTGCTCTGCCTACGCAGGCACCTTAGTCTGCTGAGCCCTGCTTTATAGGCTTTGCATTTGTGGGCTGGTGAGATAGCTCAGTGGTCTAAAGCGCCTGCTTAGAGGCAGAGACTGCAATTTGATCCCCGGCACCTCCTCCACCTCACCAGCCCCACCTCCAGGGCAGGTTGAGCCAGCCATAATATAAATAAATAAAATTTTATAGGTTTTGCATTCGTTCAACAAATACTTATTGATTTTATTTATTTATTTATTTATTTATTTATTTATTGTTTCAGAACCTTTGTTTATTCACTCATTTTTATGGCCGGCTCAGACTGCCCCGAGGGCAGGGCTGGCGCAGCATGTGGTGCCGGGGATCGAACCACCGCGGTCCCTGAAGCCGCCCAAGCTTTCTCAGGCAGGCGTTTTTTTTTTTTTAGACCACTGAACCATCCCGCCAGGCCCAACAAATACTTATTGAGATATTAATATTCCATTAATTATAACATTTTGTGAGAAACGTGGGTCATGTAACAGTGGAGAAAACTGAATGCCCCTCCCAGCCATAGGTCCCACATTTAGAGAGTGGTGGACATGGATTTGAGCCCAAATAGACTGGTCCTGAGATCATTTTCACCCTTTCCTCATTTTCCTTTAAAAAATTTGTGATATTCCTTACTCTAGTGGCAATCTGAGCTAGGGAGACATCTGAGAAGGATTCAGGTTAAGCTCCTGTATGAGGAAGGAAGTATCCCATTCTGAGGAGCCCCTAAGACTCCAAGAGACACCCATAGCTGTTCTCAGGCCCACAGATGGGCTGAACCAGGATGGGGGTGGCAGCTGGGAGTCGGGCGCAGGG